>VOMN01099566.1:0-10186 GCA_014899125.1 Orchestia grillus
TTTTATTGAGTTACATACGTGTGTCAAATCTGAAGCAGACCCATCCCATAGGGAAAAACTTTTTCAAAAATGGGACGGTCCCTTTAAGAGGTTTTCCGTTTATCTTTCCTTAAGGTGATATGTTTTTAGAGTAACAATATCAAATCCGGCGTGCGAGGTACTTTATTCGATTGGAACTTGTTAAATTAATCGTACCCCAATTAAGCGGAATCATTTCCCCATAATCTGACATTATGGTGAAAAGAGAGTCCTTCAGAATAAATACACTTAAATGACTTAGCCGGATATCATTCTCTCTGAAATTTACCAAATTAAATGGTTTACAAGAGGCACCTCTGGGCTTGGGAAAACTCTTGCTTTCTTACTGCTAAAAAACTACAACACTTTATACATCTCTATGTATCGCTGAATTTGTTGCGGATGCAATCACGATTTCGAATGAAGACGCAACAAACTTCGATGTTTTCCCGATCCAGGATAACACTTTCCTCAAATCGTTTGATGAAAGCACGAGTGTTCATCTATACTCCCACTCGACGCAGGTCAAGGGAGACTCTGGTCCATTAGCTCAAGGCTTCGAGTCGCAAGTGACCGTCGCACCAAGACCCGCGATCAGGGCTGCTCACCCCGCGGTCTAAAGTCCTCGGGGGGATCAGAATAGAGTTCAGGGGACCGCGATAGGGTCGCCAAATTCCCTCGTTAATTACATCTTTCATACGTTAGCTGTTGTAATTAGGCTGCAGTTCTAGAGCGATTATGTATTAACCTGGACGATCGTACCTGGACCGCGACATACATCACCGTTCACCGCCGCAAAGAGACCGCCGCAGGAAAACACGCTGATGTGAGAAATGCAGCTCTGAATAGCCTCTAACCGCTAGAATTGGTTACACAAATGGCGGAAAATTTCTGGCAATAAGCTCCTCCGCCATTCGTACTGGCTTCCACTATGCTTGAAGAATTTTCCTTTTCCTCCAGAAGGCTGTCAACTCGATCTCAATATATTTTCGTTCCTGCATTGCCGTTTCTTCTTGGAAGCCCACAAAATTTGATCACGGGATTTTTCTTGTGAGGACCTCGCCTTAAATCCCGTTTCGCCATCTGACGCTTTGATGACATGATAATATGAAAATTTTTTCGTTTTCCCTTACGCTCTTTCCAGGACGTCTTATCAAGCACTTGCTCACAACTCTTGAAGGTTTCGCCGTGAGCTGCTTAGCCCATTTCTTGTTGTAGCAGATTCATAGTGTTGGTTGGAGGCATTGGAAGCAGCTGTAGGACATTTTGCCGTCTTTCTGGAACGTATCGGCAGGTATTTAAAGAAATGAAGAAAGAAAAGTCGTTTATTTCTAAATCGGTCACATACAAA
Source organism: Orchestia grillus (assembly GCA_014899125.1). Lineage (NCBI taxonomy): Eukaryota > Metazoa > Arthropoda > Malacostraca > Amphipoda > Talitridae > Orchestia > Orchestia grillus. The sequence continues at coordinate 1,370 of VOMN01099566.1, forward strand.
GCTAATAACTTTGAAATTTTTATTCAGTAAACTTGCAGCCTTAAAATTAACATGTGGAAGTCACCATGGAACTTCTGATTGTGATCAGGGAGACTTCAACTTTAAAATTACGGGAGGATATTGCGTTGAAATTTCGAATTGCGATTCATAATTTCATGCTAAGCCCGAAAGTGAAATCTTAACTCGAAAAAATTGTGTGATTTTTGTGCGTACGTCTTAAAACAAAACTTACCGTGCAAAGGTAGCCTATTGCAACTTAAATTTTCTTATACATAAAATACAATGCAAAATAACAAAAATTCATATTATATTATGAGCATTTATACGAAATATTATTATGAGCATTTATACAGCTTAGTTCCGATAATTCTTGAATTCTATGAACCTAAGCTTGAAAGTGATGTATTAGTCTTAAAACATTGTGTGATCTTTGTACGTATGTACATCATGAAATAAAAATTACGGTGCGAAGATGGCCTATTGCAACCTAAATTCTCTTACACATATGAGAGACCGGAAAGTTATCACAAAAAAGTCATGATTCATACGAAATATGAGCGTTTGCACTTAATACTGGTACTTATTGAAATTGCAAATAATGACACATATGAATGTAAGATGTCTGTTTTTCCCAAAGTTTGAAACAATTTAATATCAATGTTTAGAAATATTTTAAAATAGGGGTGAATTGTATCAAATCTTTAAAGTTTCTCCACCCACTAGCTCTTGCACGGCGTTTGATGCACAAGAAAACTAAACGCATGTTCTGAGACCACGGTCTTAAAGAGTATGTACAAGTTCTGTTCATAATTACAGCGCAAACATTTTAGGATGAGTGACGCTAAAGTAATTTCCGAGGCTAAAATTGTAAACATGTACAGATATCGACGCGTAAATGCATTGATATGCTTATGTGTGCGTTATTACTGAGACTCAAAATGATGAGACTTTTTCTTTCAAATCTTTCGGTGACCGGAGATTTTTAGGTACAGAGAGAAATTATTCCATAGCGAAGCTCCCGAGATTGACAGCTTTTTGCCCATGTCGGATGACCAGTAGCTTAGGGGGACATAATTTCTCGTAGTCTTTTTTATTTACATCGTTACGAGGCAGGAATTCTACAATTGTTGCATTGTTCTGAGGAAGGTATGTAAAGGAGGAAACGTATCGGGCTTAAACGAATGAGGAACCTTTGCTCTACAGGGAGCCAGCTCAGTTTTTTAAGAGAGGAGTTGCATGAACATATATCTTTAAATTATCGTTAGAAACAATCTTGGCAGAGAAATTCATGCATTTCTGTACCTCTTTCTGGAGAGATTTAGGTATATCTCCCCACACCAAACTATAGTAGTCGAAACGTTATAATACTAGAGACTGAATTGCTAATAATCTGTTTTAAGTCTATCACATTCTTTACTGGATGAAAAAACATTAAAATTCCATTTATTATGATACATGTTTTTTACATGGGCTTTACAGGCCGTGTTTTGGTCAAACCACACCCCTACATTTTTTCATTTATCTACAGACTCGATTACCTCGTTCCCGAGAGTCAGAGTAAGTTTAAGTAGTTTTTTATTGGATCTTTATAGCCGATAATGTTGAATTACGTTTTGCCTGCGTTAAGTTTGAGGCCATTTTGGTCGTACCATAATTTAAGCAATTTAAAAGGCATTCAGCGATTGCCTTAGTTTCCACTATTCTTTGTGTATTATTTGTTATTGCGATTTGGACATCATCATACATCGAGATTCTTGTGTTCTGTGGCATTGATGGGAAGTCATTTATGTATATGAAATCAACGAAACGTTTCGTTGACAGGAACGTAATGATAAGCAAATAAACAGAAAACATGATAGGAGCTGATAAAAATTTCACAGATTTTACTTAAATTAAGAGCCGTAAAATCATCCTAAAAATGAACTGAATCCATATGCTATGCTCTGTACAAACATTTTTTATTTTCAAATATTTCGTCTACTCGTTTTTCTCGATTCCCAAAGTAGCTAGGGATAATCTAACACTGGGTGCAGGATGTCTACAGAGTGCATGCTACATGTGCGAACGCTAACCTGCGTTTGAGAAAACCTGTTCTTAACCTGTTACAGGTCACTGCTAGGTGGCCAGCAGTGCGTTCGCACAGTCTGTGTAATGAGTTGGTCCGCCGCTTTTTTAAGAAGCTCTACTGTACTGTGTGCATTCATACGAATATTGATTTAATAAAAAGTTAACTGGTAAGTAACACACTCGCGCGTGTCAATCTTACAGAACGCATGATCACGAGTGGATCCCGCTGCAGTCGATGTGTTCAGTGTACAAATGTGATGATATTCGTGTGCCGAACGTCTCGCTCTGAACCATTTTAATCTATGTTCCCATCGCGCAGAAAAAGTAGCAGTAATAGGCATTGTATGTTTTTTTATCATCGGAAAATTGGTCAAGTTTTTATTTTACTGTTTTTTTATACTTTATTTTCTTATGTCATTGTATTCAATTATTCCTTCTTCCGTGTGACGTACCTGTGTAAATTTATCTACTAAAATAAACCTAGAGTATAGAACATATCTGTGCTATCACATATATTTGTGAAATGGTCATTACATGAATTATGCGATAAATATCCCTATGTTATTTATATTCAGAGTGGAACGAAACGAAAAAGGTCAGATTGTTATTTAATCGTCGTGTTCGTACTTGTAGGTGCGGATTCCTTGTATCACGCGTTTGTCAACGCAAGAGCAAATTTCGTAGATTAACCACGCTTGTTGCGTCCCTCGAAAGTTCAGTAGGGGAATGTGTCTGAAGTGACGAAATGTTGGCACCAATGTCTTCGGTCTGAGTGTGCGCGACGCGCAATGAGTAAATGGTGTGGTACGGCGTTATGGAATCAAGAGATGTTAATCTTGCTGTTTGACGATACATGGCTCAGGTGGGAGCCCATGAATGGACCTCTCAGCCCGTTCCTACGGCCATTTTCTGTTCCATTACCGTTAGTTTACCTCAGCTTTGGCTAGACCTTTGGGTCTTCTCTTTTACTTGCCCATTTTGATTTCTTCAATTTGAGCGTCTTTTTCGCTATCTCTTCTGTCTTTTCTTCCTTCTTAACTTGATATTTCTGTGCGCAGGGTATCCTGTGTGGGAACACACCGTCTGCACAGATTCCCGGTTTTCCGTAGTCTACACTAAATGGTCCCCTCTCCTAGGATCACATTTCATACGATAGGGAGCTTTAAGCCAAGACTATAGCTAGGCAACTAACCAAATTTTTATTCTATTCTCACTGATTATTACTACACTTGACGTTTTGTATTTAGGGTTATCCCTCATTAGCATGCGTATCAACCTTGCAGAATGAATGAATGCCTGCACTTCATTCCCTGTATTTCTCGTGTCCCTTGCTCCAACTACAGCTCTGCACAGGTTTCCACTCCTCACTATTTATGAGCGAGCTAGTCGAGCTCAATAACTGCTAAGTTCTTCGGGAACAGACATTTTTGTTGACACGCTTCCTGGAACAGAAAATTTCTGTTTTTAGCGGCATCCCGTCGCGTCGTTTCATGGTTCACGTCAGCGAAATTTGTACAATCTTTCAGGTCAAGGTTCAAGACCCTGCCTTATATTCTTCCGGTTTAGCAGGATAAATTTTTTTTGAGATCATGACGTTTTTTCTACGTTCTTCAAAAGAATATTTACTGATCTAGAGTTGAGTCACAAGCTTTTATTTTCAGTTCCTCCACTTTCAGGTTCATTGAGTATCCTTGTGTCAGTCATCCCCGCTCTGCTTTATGAGTTCATGTTGCAACTCTTCAATTTAAGCAATTTATATTTCAAGGAAAGTGTTCGTTCCCTCGCTTGTATTTTCCTCCATGGAGATCCGTCACGAATAAGCTGTAAATTCGTCCAACCATTTGGATGCAGTTACAAGATGCTAATTTGATTCGCCTTTTTCGTTGTGTGTCACACCACATGACTTCAAGGAAGTTGTATTCGTTTGGTATTTTAACTCTCATTTTGGTGACACAAAATGTACGGTTTTTAGAAAAAATTACAGAGATGGCTCGTAAAGTTTACAAGCGTGCAGTGCTTTACCCATTCATTCACAGTCAATGGAATTTACCGGTGGAAACATAGGTTACTGAAGTGTATAACTAACAACGGATTTGTGTAGAAAAGAATTTTGTTGTTTCGAGAATGAACTTTTTAGACCGTTTATCTGAACTCTTTCTCTGGTCCTCGCATGTCAATATTATTTGGAAGATAATGCTCAATATGTGCATTTAAAATTCTAAAATTACTCTTGACTTCACCTCCAGCCGACATCTGGGATCTTCTTGATCTCATCGGACGACGGCACAATTAGCTGCACCACAGAGCCGCTCCCGAAACACAGTTGTTCCCTTCGCAGACGGCCCTGGGCTCTTTCCTGCCGCAATAATTAACTTGTCCTTTGAAGACGGACATTAATGTCGATTATTCGAGAGCATGTGCCCTGCAGCCGGCAGCCTCATATACACGACCTAAATCTTCCTCGAATATCTCATGTCGGAATCCGCTTTCAGGAATAATCTCAATATAATGAACATAATCATTGAATTCCAAGGACTACCCTGAAGTAATGATTGTGGGCTGTGACGCATTTGCTTATTAAGTTGGAATTTCAAGCGACGTGATAAGATCGCTTTAATGATTTAGACTACATTACTCGTGGGTGACAGATCTTTGAACGGCAGGCGCACTGTTTGCTTCCAGGAAGTTGTATTCGTTTGGGATTTTAACTCTCAAAAATCCGCCCCATTTTATTTGTAAGTAAATTTCAACATAAAACTTGAGAAGCAAAGCTATTTTTTGGTATATTTGAAGTATATATTGGAGAAAATAGATCGCCCTGTGATGGGTTTTTGAACGAGGTACAGTTCGGTGTAAATATTTGATTCCTGAAGGCTTCCACCCACTGACGCATGAATGCGGTGGGGTATAGCACTGCGCTTTGCTCTCCCCAGTAGGCTTGGAAGAATTAGAGTTCCTTTGCAGCATCGTAAGCAACTCGCTGAGGAATGAGCACTGCTTGTCGCTGGAGCGTGGTACGATTGAAGTTGTCGGCATCCGTTTCTGCCCATGACTTTCGGTGTGCCAAGTGTGAAATGATTTGTTCTGTTGGAGAAAAATCGGTTGTGCACCCGGAAGGCCCCTGGACGCTGTAAGGGCCATTGCCAAGAGTAAAGGGCTTTAGATCAGTATAAAACAGTTAGTCTTCAACTCTTATTTCGCTTAAAACTAGAACTAATACTCGTATAATCAAGTGTATGAAGTGTACATGCCTGTTTACGCAAGTTTCGCTCATTAAATAAATAAATAAATAAATGTCTTTCTAGGGTTAATTTCTGCTTCAATTTTCTTTAGTGAGGTGAGCATGCAGCGCTGCTGATAGCATTCTTCTTGAGTGTTCTTTTTGCCGTCTTGACACGACACCTGGAGATGCTGCCTCTGCTGCACACTGGTGTTGCGACAGGGGAGATGGAGGTGTTGTGGCTTTAGGCTTTGCAGCGTAGTGTGTCTTCATTAAACGTCGCTGTGATCATGGCGTATGTTCAGGTCTTACACGAAACTTTTTGTTAAATCCTGAAAGTGTTTTAAATGAATTATAAGTTACAAGAAGAATTGCAAAAATAGGGGTAAAACGTTGTTGAGATAAATTATAAAATAATAATTTTAATCATAATTAAAAAAGAAATGTTCATGATAATGAAACCTTATAAGTTTAATATGCGTATTGATGACAAAAATTAACGTTTTAGCGAGAATAACTGGCCTCCAGTAATATTCTTTCTTGCCTTCACGGCTCAGATAATGAATGGAATCGAGGTGCTAGCTGCCTCTTGCTGACGCGCCCACCTGCGTGTTGTATGAACAACTTTTGTTGCACATCTAGACGGTAGGTACCGGCGGGTGTGAGAAGGGGCAGGTGCGCACGAAATCATTTCCATTTCAACTTCTTCGCTGCCATTGATCAATTTATGAAATTATAGATGAAAAATACCTGGATGGCGAAAATGGTGATGATTCTAAACGCTCTGGCGGTAAAGTCGGACAGGGTCCCGGCTGTGCAGGAGGGTCTCCATGGGGCACTCGGTCTGCGTTTGGGCTACCGCGGCGACCGGTGAGGCTAAAGCGAAATGCGTGAGGACTGTGTGTTGCACCTTTTCTTTCGTGTGTGTGTGTGTGTGAGTAGACTTTGTTGATTGGCAGCGTTTTGAACTTTTTTTTCCTCATGCGGAAGTGTTTCACAGTTACTTTTCTGCGTTAAACCATGATCAAAAATAGTTGTTTTACATTACTAGTGATCTCAACATTACATTCTTACTCTAATTTCTAATGATCTCAAGAAATTAACCATTCACTTGTTCCCTTTAAAATGTTTCAAATGCATGGACTTCTGCTCATCCATCGTTAGGATCATTCATTGACGCAATGAATCCGATGAAAAAGATTAGGGGTAAAATTCAGAGTTCTGTTTTTGTATTTTGAGCCCATGTGTCCGCGTAACCGATGCGAAGTCCTTCTGATAATTTACGGTCTATTTAAACTTCCATATCTGTGGATCTTCAGATATCTTGTTGCACAATATTCTTCAGAATAAAACTCGTGTTTCTATTATAGAGAGAAGCCTTTTCAGTTCCGAAGGAATAGCCCTTGAACATGGCCACCTCGTCTGTAAATTTCGCGTTGTTTTAGCGAGCAACGCTCATCAATTTGTAGAAAAAATCTCTGCTTAAGGGGCAAAAGTACGGCAGCTCAGCTTCCCCTCACGCGTGCCAGGCGCCGTGGCCTCATCAAATGACTCGCAACGCTATTTCTTTCTACCACTTCTTTCGCCTGACTTTGGCATAATTCGTTTCTCACAGCTAAGATTTTTCTTGAGAAATCAATCGTCGTGCCTGAACACGAAAAAAGCTGAGTACAATAAGATTTACTGCTGGCGACTGCTAGGCTGAACTGAATTAGGCGGCCAAGTCCCAAGTAAGCTTTGAAATATTTTATTATCTTAAATGGAGAGCATACGAGAATATTCCTTCTGTCGCCTGAAAGGCAGTTTGCTTCTACGTAATGACGGGTCGACTTTCAGAACACATAAGCGGAAACAATTTTAAAATTGTCATGCCTCAATCACATTGCTTTAACGTCTCAATTCAGTTTAATATAGCTATTGAATATTAACTCAGTCTGAGTATCAGTACAGCTCAGACTTCAGAAAAAATCTCATCAGCACGACTCTCTCAAAGCGAGTGAGTCGTTTTGTACCAACGCAAGTGAGAAAGGATCATAAATTTCAGTGCAATTAATATCCCAATCAGAGCGCATCATAAAATTTAGAAGTGTTAGTGCTTCTACTTGGAGGGAGACCCCCACCCCGCAAACTTTTCAAATTAAAACATTAAGGTTGAAGTTCGAACAGGTGTCATGTTTATTCCGTGTTGGTGGCATCAAATACGCTATATTTGTCACTAATGGGGTGCAATAAATCTTGCTGTATTGTTTCAAAGCCTTGCTGAAGCTCGACATTCATGTCAACACCAGGTTAATTTTATATTCAAAAACCTATTAAGGAGCTTCCTTATAATAACCCCTGAGATATATGTTTCTAATGTAGGATAAATGCTTATCGTTTTGTTTTAAAAGCGATTTGTGTTAAGTTCGAATGTTTAAAACTTGAAAACGGAGATATTTCTGAATAGAAAGCTAAATTAAACGCATGTTGATAATTGATTTTGAAGTATCTAATTTATTTTTGACTTTTAGATGAGTAAAATTTGTTTAGTCTTAGCAACAAAATCTTCGTTAAAAACTGTGCTAAGCATTCCAGTAAAATGCGTTTGAGTTTTAGAGGGACTATCAAATAATTATGAGCAGTTTACGCTCGCATCAGAGGACTAAAACCGGGAATTAATTCTCGCATCAGTGGACTGGAACGGGAAGGAAACATCAATAGACAAAAACGGGAGAGAAACGCTCACATCAAAGGACAAAAACGGGAGAGAAACGNCTCGCGTCAATGGACTGGAACGGGAGAGAAACGCTCGCGTCAATGGACTAATACTGGAGAGAAGTGGTCCAATAATGTCCTATATATTAGGTAACAGCATACCCTATTTTAGCAAATCATGGAGCACTTACCTGCTTAAAAGAGAGGTCTTTGTATTTTTTGGAATCCTACTCAGAAATAGACCAAGTTAGGATTATTTAGGTACTCCAATTGTATGAAGTCCGTTGGAATGAGGTATGTTGATGCGAGCGTCAACTGTTAATCAGAAAATTGAATTTCTCCTGAAATTACAGTGGGCTCTTATTTACAAGAAATGGTCGAACTTATTTTTATGCTTATTTAGACTACAATTTGCATACTGATTCCAAAATTGTATGCGCGGTTTTTCTAGCATGTCAAGTTTTTTCCCCATGTCTTACCCTCTGAATAATCAAAATTTTATTGTATAGTCGTTAGGTAAAAAGACTTGTCAGCCGATAACGCCGGGGTTAGCCAACAGACGGAACTTTTTCATCTAGTCACTCGTAGGAAAGTGCGGTGAGAGGTGTGTCTCACTTCATAAAGGTGATTACCATCAAACTCCGAGAATTCAAAGAGAGGGTAGTATTTCAAATTTTTTTTTTACATACGCGTCGTTATCTCCTATGGATTAGATCATGGCTGACCCTGCTACGCCACGTCACAAATGCTCTAACAGCTCTCATTTCCTTGGCTATTTGTTCGGTAGCTTCACCATTTCAAGTCTGAGGGCATATTGGTTGAATCATTCTACATAT
>VOMN01099567.1:0-20033 GCA_014899125.1 Orchestia grillus
CAGTAGTCCAGCCCTTGGACCTCACGAATCTTCGCCGTGGAACTTCGATGTAAACTTTCCAGCATCATTATGTTTTCTATGGTGCCTGGATTCTATAATTGGCAACAGTACTTGGCCAGGGGTAGGATTAGCACCCTGAACGGCGAAAGCATCGGTTTCAATTCTTGTGTTCTGAAGACTTACAAGATCCAGCCAGTTCATCCAGTTTAAGTTAAGCAAGATCCAGTTAGTAGATACTATTCAAATAGTTAGAGTGCCATGTGACACTTGAACTTAGCATATTTTTACTTTCTTTGACTCGATTTTGTTTTAGGTGTGGAGAAGCTCATGTTTTGATAAGCCCCTCAGCTAGGGATTAATAAAAATGACTACTCCTTTTTGTCAGCCTCTCCTTCATGTTGGAATATTCTTCAGTATTGATTGCATTTTTCATTTAGCCATTTATGACTCAATGTGGGTAGTATAAAGTACATGTTATGTTTGTATGTCAATGTCTTAAGACGTGATCATTGTCTTAAAAAAGAAACCAAGTGAATTTGATTCACATATCTTATACTTGGAACATACTCATTTTATGACTAAACCTAAAGGTGTAAAGACCTCTGCTGATTAGGGATTCTGAAAAGAAAAGACTTGATAATTTAATATTGTTGACATAATTAGGCCCGTGAGAAGGGAGGCATGCGGGTGCACCGCCTCAGCAATGTCAGACGTGCCCTGGATGTGCTCGCTTCCCACAACGTGAAGCTTGTCAACATCTCTGCTGACCACATTGTTGATGGATCTCCCAAGATAACTCTGGGCCTGGTGTGGGCTATCATATTGCACTGGCAGGTAAGATGGCAATTGTGACATACAAAAATGGTAGCTTTTATTAAGGCATTTGTTGCCCTCTGGCTCATCTTGGTAGAGATTTAACTTAACATAATTATCAGAAGAGAAAATTAATTTTTAGGATGGTATGTATCTGAGGAACTCTTTCATTGGTGTTCACTGGTTTGTTAGTGACATTTGTGGCTAGTTTTGTGTTCCGTCATTATTTTGTCAGGCATTTTCTTTACCTTATAAGGATGTAGGCAAAAACTATTCTTGTGAACCGTGCATTGCGTGTCATATATATACACTATGATTTCCTTTATGAAAACATGGTAAGTAGAGACCTTTAAATAAACTGATTTAATCATGCTACTAGTAGTTGGAGCTCCATCTTTGAATGTGACAGGATCAATGAAAAGGAAAGTAATTTACAGCTAAATGTATTTTTATCTATGTTGTGTTCAATGATTTGTTGGACAGTTGCAGCTCAACAGTAAGTAATATTAATTGGTAACAATTTTTATCAAAGCAAATATTTTATGTTATTATGCACATCGAGTACATCTTCACAGTAGAGACAGCACTAATTAGCTACTGGCTACTAGGTAAAAAGGGATGTGCAAGTTATGCCTTGTGTATCATAAATGCATAACTTCAGAAACTCGAAAGACATTACAAAATTTACAAAACAAACCTTATGTACCAACAGGTGCTAGCACTAAGTTGACAATTTGAATACAGGAGCATAGAAAGCAACTGCGTTGTCAATAATTTGCTCATCATTGTGCATCTGGTTTGTTTCATGTCTTTCTAGCTAAGGTGAGTTGAACAGTCATTTATATAGTTGTTCAATAAATGAAGCTGAATCATATTGATTGATTATCTAATCAATTTGTATGTGTTTCATGATATTGCAAAATAATTTAATGTTGACTTCCTTGTTTACAATCAATTGAAGTTGTTCAGAGAAATCATATTTTCTCACAATAGCACATCTTTCCTTGTTGGCTTCCCTGGGTTTGACGGACTGCAAGGCCTCTTTTGTGTTGAGGCTCAGCCATGAACCTCCCACGGTGTACAGTTGACCTGCCTCTACAGGTTCAGGGCGTGCTGAAGGAGGTGATGGCGGGTCTGCAGCAGACGAGTCTCGAGAAGACTTTGCTGGCCTGGTGTCGTCAAAGCACAAAGGTTTGAATATTTCTCAGCTTATTTCAAAACAGCAATCTGTTGGAATTCATTTCTGTGATATCAATATAAAAGTGCCCTTTTTTAACATTATAACGTAAATCGTGCTATGCAGAACATGGCGATCGCACTTGTTATTTTCATTTTTTATTAATGATAACGTTAAATTGGCGAGTCTGGAGCAATGTGGCTGGAAACCTTTACCAATTCAGTTGCCTGAGGAATATGTATCTTTCGTAATTAGTTTGTGGTTCAGTCCCCTTACGAGTTGCCCTTAAGATGGTTCAGTCGATCTTCATAGCCTGGAACGTTTCATCTGCCTGCAGGGCTACACTGGCGTGGACATTCGTAACTTCAGCAGCAGCTGGAGTGACGGGCTCGCTTTCAATGCCCTGCTGCACAGACATCGTCCTCACCTCTTCGAGTGGGTGTCACTGGCCAACAAGGTGCCCTTCGCTCGCCTGCAGCACGCCTTCAATCTTGCCAGCGAACACCTCGGCATCGACCAGCTGCTCGATCCCGAAGGTATTGTCATTACGTGAGATTTGTGTATGTATCGTAATAAGAGGTTTGTAGGTAGGAGTTACCATTACTCTAGGTTTAAAAGAATAGCTATTACTAAAAATGTGCTGATACACCATCCACTAGCTCCTCGATCCCGAAAGTATTGCTATTGCATAAGATTTGTGCATTACAGTGTGAGGTGTACTGGTAGGCGCTGCGTTTATGTGAGATTTGAAGGAATGACTATTACCTGAAATAAACTGATATTGCCATGTTCAGCGAGACAGTTATTGCCATGGTTTATTTTATGTGGGTGTTGCCACATTTCATGAGAGAAATATTCCCATGTTCCATGAGATTAGCATTACTGTTATTGAATCTATACTATTGCCCGGTTCCTGAACGTTGTAAGAGTTGTAATCATTGGGTGGTTGTAACCACCTCTAGATATTTATGCATTAGGTACTAAGCCAGTTGAGCTGACTGCCAAGAAATGAATTCTTCTTAACGAGGAGCGGGGTTTCAAGTCTACCTGATGCATTCTGCGATCTCAGGCTACCAGTACGCCCCGCTTGTAAAATAGAATATGGAATATTTAAGCGGTTCTTGAGCATTTGTTTTTATTCCTAACAAAGAAAATTAGAGGGGCTAATTTCTACTTGGGAATTTTTTTTAAATATAATTAGCAACTGTCGAGCATTTTATTGTGTGGCTTTGTAAACACCCTAATTACGCTGGTAATAAGGTATTGTTAATGGCGTGCGGGGGCTGCGTGCACCTTTAATTCGTACTCACATGAAAGGAAGGGAATAATTGTAGCAGATCTCAGAATTACTACCTCTCTACATTGTTTGTGAGACCAGAATCCAAGTGACTCGCACCAAATTCTCGTTCCTGCCTCCACGGAAATATGCGAGTTAAAATTCATTGGACGTGTTTCACTTTATTTGTAGTGACTCGTGTCGTGTGTAGTGATTTGTGACATTTTTCGATGCTACTCATAGGAACAAGCCGTTGTTAATCTTGTAATGAATTTGTTCGTTCCACTCCCTGTTGATGTAATGGCTGGATTCGTGCGGACCAGACGTAGCGTCTTGAGTGCTCCATTAGATGAGCTTCCATGAAATGCTCGTTGCTTTCCATGGTGCTCGTTCTTTATAATCAACACCACTATTCTGTTTCAAGTTTACTATCTTTCATACTTATAAATCAGTTGCATTTATTCTTCATTATTTGTATCGAGTGTTCTATAAATTGGGCAAACATTACGAAAACCATTAATCAGAGTACAAAGCTATAACAAACATCGTAAAAGCCTGCCTACAAACTTCAAAATGTTGGTATCTCCAATTCAAAAATTCTTCATTTCAAGAACCCATTTTATAGAGCACCCTATATTCCAAGCTTCGCTCTGTTCTGCATCAGTAAAGCAGTTTTAAATTCCGTCACGCAGATGTGCACACCCAGGCGCCTGACAAGAAGTCTGTTATGATGTACGTGATGTGCCTCTTCCAAGCCTTGCCCCCCGACCGCGCCTCCCTGCATGGCCTGCAGGACCCAGGCTCTCCTGACTCTTCCTTGGTGAGCCACTGCTGGGCGGTGACGGTCTTGTGGTTGTACCGGACAAAATTCAGTCGTTGTGCTGGGTTCACGATTGCGTGTTTTTCATCCCCTTCTGATGCGTGTGTCTTGTGCTTCCGTCTTCAAAACGAGCGCATAATAAGAAATATAAGCTGTAAACATGTGGAGCACTTTGCTTTATTTGAATATGCTTGGGTTTATTGCGTCTCTCTTGGGTGTCTGGAGGTAAGGACCTAGGACAATGTTTGTTTCAATGTATACTTCGTCTGTATTAAAATATTTGATTATTTTGGAAGTTTCGTGGTAATCAGTGTTATACTTGCATCTCGCTTATATTTTGCATTAGTTCACTTCTCTCTTAGACTATCACAACTGATGGTTACAGCCTGATGAAATCAATCAATTTTTCCATCGTCATTTGAATGAACATAAGCGTTTCTGCTTCTAAGTTTCGTTTTACACTATCCAGCCAAAAAGTTTGTTGTACTCCGGAGGAATGGGGATATTACGGAGCAATCAAACTTGATAGTAGCTTATTGGTGCATCTTTTTAATGCGCCACTGATTTCATTCTATTGGGCTTAGACTCTAGAAGATTTGTAAATATCGAAACAAATATTTGTCTAAAGTCTGAGAAAAATCTTCTAACGAAGAAGGAAAGGGTGTTGAGGCCGCAGCTCTCTCTCTTGTTGGTTGTACAAGTTTTTGATATGGTTCCAATCAGGAGATTTCGGAAGCCATTCTATATGAGAAAATGATCTTTCTTTATTCCTGAACCAATACAGCATATGAGACCGGTGGATGCGAGCATTATCTTGAAATATCCTAGAGGCATCAGGAAAATAAAAATTTATTAACAGGTATTCCTGATCACCTAGGGGTTTCAAATAATCCTGAGATTTCATTATGTTGCTGCACAAGGTTGCCAAATCCATTCCCGATTATGTGAAGCTCTCGTGATCATCACACTACACCCGGACGCCTGTACATACTGTCGGAACAATGCATGAAGGCTCCAAAGGTTCATAGACTTCCCGTCTCTCTCTAACTCTGCTATCCTTCAGGAATATGGTGAACTTCGATTCATCCAATCTCAAGATGTGTTTCCATTACTTAACGGTCTAGATTTTGTGGTTTTTACCAAATAGTAGCCGTTTTGTTTGATTAGCTTTACTGACCGAGGGTTTCCTGGTAGTGGCGCAACTGGTGAACGATTTTCCACCAGTTTATTTTCATGAATCGCTTCAGAGTACGCCTGTTACGAGTATTCAGAGTTTTAACCCGCCACTATTCCCACTGAATGACTACTTCATCATTTTTCTACTGAACATTTTTTTTTGCATAGCTCTAAGACCTATGGTCATCATTTGAGACACTTTTCTGGCGGGTTTCCTAGCCCCACGCCAATTTATATATTATCTTTTGTCAAAGACGAGGGTTTCTTTGTAGGCTTTTTCCAGCTGGGTTATTCATGCATGTTGTCACTGCGGGAGCAGATACGCTTCTGACCACTAGTGACACTGAACACCATTTCTATTACCACATTTATTTCTTCAGAATTGTTATGTAGAAACCTGCAAAAATTGAATTATATCCACATTTTTTCAGGATTTGGCAGTCTTTCTGACCGAGTGATGGAGGTTTTAATTTATTTAGTTTATTAAGTTTGAAACTTGGTAACGCAATTATTTTAAATATATCTAGATTGCTTATTAGTTGGCTAAACTGACTAGAAAAGTATCTTAATCTTTTATGGTCTAGTAGCATTCCCGAGCAACACGAGTAAAATTTCATTTTATTTTTTAAGTCTTCAACTTACTTACAATTTATGGTCGAAAATACATAGGCCAACACCTACTTTATTACAAAAGCATTGCTTTAAAATTTCGCATTCTTTTCTAAAATAAGTTGAACCAACAAAGGGTTAAGAGACTTTCCTTACAACCTGATATAGACCGAGAGTCGGAGCGGCGGCACTGGCTCCAGTTTACCGTCGCCATCGTCGCCGCAGTCACCCTCAGTTGCGCTGCGGTCGCCGTCTCAGACGTCCAAAGACTTGGAGCGACCGGCCTCCATAGTGACGACATGCCTGGTCGAGTATTTCAAGTGCCTCGAGGAGGTGCTCATGTGGCTGCTGGGAGCAGAGGAGCGGCTGTCTGCCATGCCTGAGATCGGGGACACCACAGCTGTGCTCAAGGAGCAGTTCCACGCGCTCGAGGTGAGGCCTAAATTCACGTTTCTCTTTGAATCTCTCTAGAGTGTAGGCTGTACATTCATCGGTACCATTTTGTTGTGTGTGATGCACTATATACAAATGTTACCATCGTAGGTTTAATGTGAAGTACTTAGTTCATGTGCCCTAGAGGAAGGTAAGCCGTGAAGTTTGTTCCGTTATCTGAACTAAATGTAAAGACGCGTAAAATATACTTCCATTAGTCTAAACTTATTTGAAAAGCTGTGTCTTAAATCATCGGTGCGTTTTGAGCAGCAGTTAGCTAAACAAATATATTGAGGAATTTTTTAGGAAAACAAAACTTGATGCATTATCTGTGCGAAACATTGTATGATCTGCCATGTTGATCCCCAGAAACCGTGCATGCTGGGGTTATTTAACTGAATTATACTAATGCACGATTGCTTTTCTATCCAGCAAACTTAAACGCTTTTGTAAACACATGCGGTAGACTTTATTCTAAACATGTACTGGAAAATTCTGGTATATCGTCCATTCAGGGGGAAAAATTGGTGACTGATATTACTGTATACAACAGGCGGTGATGTTGGAGCTGACAGCCCGCCAGAGCGGCGTGGGAGAGGTGCTGAAAGACGGAGGACGCCTCGTGCAAGAGGGCGTAGCTAAAGGCAGCGAGGCTGAGGAGATCAGGAGGCAGATGGTGCTGCTCAACACGCGCTGGGAGGACCTCAGAGTCAAAGCCATGAGTCGCCAGTCTATGTGAGTGGCTCAGAAATTTGGAGTTGAAACCTCAAGTGAACTATTTGATTGTGCAAGAGATTTCGGGTCGAGACGAGATTCACTGTGAACTTTGGAGTTAAAGGTCTAAGTGAACTATCTATATAATTGTCCTAGAGACTTCGAGTCGAGACAAGTCACTGTGAACTTGGGAGTTGAAGTTCCAAGCAAAAACTATGTATGTGATAGTGCAAGAGACTTTTGGTCGAGACAAGTCATTGTGAACTTGGGAGTTGATGTGCCAAGTGACGAGGTTTTGCGAGTGAATTGCGAGTGAGACATCGGGTCTAGAAAAGCTGCTTAGAAATTTTACGTTGTGCGTGTATGTGTCAAGTGCGAAGGCCGAAAACCTCGTCGAGTAACAGAGAACCTCAGAATTGGAGTCCTGAGTGGACAGCCTGTGGAGAGTAGGAATGCCTTGAGGGTGGTTTATTCAGTTGACGGCTGTGATGAGCATTGGATGACGTAGGAACTCGATGCACTGCTTCGATAATGTAAATATTGATGCAGACCTATGTAGTGTAAGGGCTGTGGGCCAGAGTTTATGAGTTGTCTTTGGGATGTTTGTTTGTATCTATAAGGTTGTTCATTTTCAGTCATGTGATGCTTGGGGTATGAGGTTTTGTCATGCTTAGTTTTCCATTTTTGACTCTTTAAATGCCAAAGGAAAACTTTCCAAAGCTACGAATTGAAATATAACGTATTTTTACTTATTTTAATATTTACTATAGTAAAGCTCTGAAAATTTTGTTGGACTTCTTACCTTTAATACTCCCTGCATTGTACTTCTGTGTGTATCCTCTACGCCCAGCTGCATAAATATTGTCGTGCCCAGGCTCCACATGAAGTTGATGCAGCTGCAGCAGTCGGAGTTGGAGGCACTGAAGAGCTGGCTGAGCTCGACAGAGGACCGCATCTCTGCCATGGGCCCTGTGGGCAGCAGCCTGCAGGAAGTGCAGCAGCAGCTAGAGCAGCACCGCGCTCTGCAGAGGGACCTGGAGCATGAGCAGGCCAACATCAGCTCTCTCAGCAACATGGTCGTGGTCGTCGATGACCCGGCCACCGACTCGGCCTACATGCAGCTCGAGGATGAGCTCACGGCTCTAGGTGAGGGTCTATGTTAGGCTCTTTCTGTTGCGTGTTTCGTTTATTTATCCTTGTTTTCTCGTTAACCTGTTAACGGGTATTCACATCATATGATGTCCGCGTGGTTGTTGCTTTCACACGGTCGCTGTTGATTACATATACCGTGTGAATGCAACACTGGCCACCTGGGCTGTGACCGTTAACAGGTTAACGTTGACTGTGTCAGCGACAAGGAGCCTTTATGCCGGCAATCAAAAGCATCAATAAAAGCAGGCATGGATGTCTATGTTGTACATTCGCTTATTGCTATATTTTTTTGTGGATGCTTTCACTGCTGTCGCTGCTGGCGTTTCAAAGCTGTTTTAGGTTCACAAGCAAACACTAGGTGAGCTTGCCTGAACAAGCGAAGTTGTTTGCCTTCACTTATAATAGCGATATCAAGTAATTTTGATTTTCCATTTTTAGTATTTCTAGTGTTCAGTGTTAGAATAATACTTTAATAAAATAGAAGTAAAACTGGAAGTCTATTGAGTGGTAAACTGTGACACCTAGTCTTTGGAGGCGTACAGTCGTACACGTGCACATCAGCAGCACGGTACACCAGTTTACCTGTGTTGGAGGTGAGGAGTGACTCGTGGAAACGCCAGCGTGCTAGTACAACTGAAATCTTTCTTCGGAGAGTGACTACTAGTTTTCCAGCTGAACTTCATGCGTGGCTTCATTTCGGTGGGTCTGAAGGCTCGGGGTGTGCGATCCAGTGTTTATGATGTAGATTTTGGCCCTTTCTTACCCTGCGGTGCAGGCGCGTACCACCAAGAAAATATCCTGTAGGACGTTTTCTAGTGTAGCACAGGATTGGCAAAACTTGTAAAGGGTTCACAAACACCATTTCAAGAAAATTACTGCATTATGTATTTTTCAAGACGTTACCATAGTTGACCACAAGTGCATAAAATATGAATGAGTGTTGGTGCAATATTTCGTACGTTTAAAAGCATAAATTGGTCCGTTTATGGTGCAGGACACTGTGTGCTCCCTCAGGGCGCATACGTAGGCAATAGGGTTAGGTTTGTCTAACGTATACTATGGGGCTGGCGTCCCTAGGGGGACAGTGTGATCTCAGCTCTAGCGAGGTCTTCGGGACTTCTATCTTTCGTGCACAATTTGCTTCTTTCTGTTTTCATGCCTTCTTTGCTTACGCTTCTTGTATCTTTTCTTTCTTCCTCTTCTTTTTTAATTTTCTGTTTCTACGCGCAGGGAATCTTGTGTGGGAACACACCTGTGCATAGATTCAACGTTTTTCAAACTCCATAGTAAATGGTTCCTTCTTTTTGCTCTCCTGAGATCGCACTTCATGTAACCAGGGAGCTTTAAACTCACTAACTAATAATAATGACGTGTGTGTGTGTGTGTGTTTGCGCACGCAGGTGAGCGTTGGAGTCACGTGTGCAAGTGGTCGGAGCAGCAGTGGGCGACCCTGCAGGCCCTGGCGCTGCACTGGGCGCAGCTGGAGGAAGGCGTGCGCCAACTCACCGCCTGGCTGGACGACAAGGAGAAGCTGCTCCGCCAAATGGAGAGTAATCCGTCCATGGAGCAGCAGCATATTCTTTCTCAGGCCTCCATTCTGCAGGTGCGCAAATCTGCTTTGTTTGACTTGCGTGCTGCTGCGGTGGCATCAAAACGTACGCTAATGTAATCAGAGTGGGTTTGGAAATGTTTCTTAATTACTACATTAGTTACATTTTTTACACACAAGGGTTGCCATTACGGCTGCAGGTTTCGTCTAGCAGTTACCGTAGCTGCTGTTGATACATAAAATCTTCAAATCATGGATCTTTTGTGTGATACTGTCGAGTTGCTCAGTTATGAAGTACCATTTGTCAAACTTCCAGAAATATAATGTCTTGTACGCCTAGTTTGGGTTCCACTACGTGCAATTATTCCGCATCTGTTTATTGTCCTATGCATGTATTTGCGTGGGCTCCTTATCTATTTTTTATTTCGAACTTCATTTCTTCGAATGAGATGTTTTTCAATCTTTTATAGAATTTCTTCTTTGTCTTATGCCAATTTTTCTTTGGAATTAAGTTGAAGTTAATCTATTAATCTGTACCTTTAATTGTTTGAGAGATCTATTCTTTCCATGACATATCCTTTACTTCCACAAGTACAACTTTTGTGTTAAGTTTTTACTGCTCTATTTTGTTAACCTTCTGGAGTTACTTTTAGTATATATAGATTACTCATAAGTATTGATTAGACTTAACGTACATCCTTGTTCACCTGGAAGTGCTTTTTTATGTCCCGAATTACTGTTATTCACTAGTCTATTGTATTTATACCAGTCGATCGTGTTTATACATTTCAGTTCATACTCCCGAAAATGAGCTGTAGTCATCAGGGTTACTTGTATAATTTTATCATGTTAACTCCCTCATTAGTTCATCTTTTAGTTCATCCTTAATGGACGATTTTTACTAGCATAATTTTACGGCTCGGGCAAATATAGTATTGCCAGTTAGTGACTGGTAAAGTCATCTCGTGTCGATGTTGGGATGCAGGAGTTGCAGTGCGAGCTGGAGGTGCGGCACGAGCAGCTGTCGGGTCTGCAGGAGCAGAGCAACGCCGTGCTGTCCGTCGTGCCCTCGCACAGCTCTGCGCACGCTGACGTCCCGCGCAAGCTTGAGAACATCCAGGACCGGTGGGACTGTCTCCACTCCATCATAGAGGCGCAGAAGTCCAGGGTGAGTTTCTATTCTGAATTTATCTGACCTAATCACTTTTGTTTTGATATCGAGTAGTGGTCTTCTCGCTACATCTGTGTATGAGCCACTCATCTCTTCTGATTAAAAATACCCAGAGTAGACTATTATGTACCTGGTTGTATAGGCAAACAGATCTAAAATGAAGCGTTAGTGGTAGCATTGGCGAATATTTTTGCACTCTTTCAGTGGATTACAGTGAGGATCCAGGACTACTGGAGCTATACCCCGACGCTATTCATTGTTGTACGTTCAGGATGAAGTAGTGTGTAACGCTTTCATCAATGCAACAAATTGTTTAATTGGTATTGAGCGCTCTCCGTAATTTCTGGGTCTGCAGCTCATGAGGAAAGCTTCGAGACATTTTAGACGCGCTGCAATTCTGGGTTGCCGTGCAGCATTAATGATGCCTGTGTGCACCAGGAATTGGAGGATTTATTGATGTGTTCGGTAATCGAGGCACCCGAGCAAATTTTCTGTCTTGCTCACTAACGTCGAGCTGAAGGTTATCGTTACGATTATACTGTATGACGTTTCATTGTTCAGAAGTGACTAGTGAACTTCACCTCTATTGGCTGTTAAATCATCATTGGTGAAGTCTGTCATGGGACTGGATACTAACTGCACACTTCAAGCCAGTGATTGAAATTGGGTCGGTTTCTGATGTATTCCTTTTCAGGAGAAAGTCCTCTAAAATCACTCATCGATAATTCCTTAACGTTTAGAGTGAAAATTAATTTATGTATGCTTAGGCTTTATGGTTAACGAAAGAGCTCATCATTTTTCGAACATACACTAGCATACCCATGACTTTTCAGCATTATGGGAGAAGTTTGTCCGTTTGAGTTGCATTACGCAATGTTTATGTCACTTTTCGGGGGTGGTCTTCTTAAAAATTAAAAATAGTTACAAATTCATTAATACTGTGAGTATCATGAAATTAGAGGGGCATAATTATTGCAGTTGGCAAAGTGCGGTATCGACGTGAGCACTGTGGTGGTGATGGGCGGCAAGGTGGCAGACAACTACGCCAGTAGCGACCCGAGCGGCAACACGAGCACTTCCTCCTCCTCCACCACCACTACCACCAAGACGGCGCACGGCTCCACCATCATCACAAGAGTCATCACCACTAAGAGCGTTTCATCGCAGGTGATTCTTCTCGTCTCCCAAATGGAATACTTGACCTCTTTTTCAAAGTGTGAAGCCAACATGCTACGTGCTTCCCCCTTTCAAGTAACTTCTTCTCATCTTGACCTGAAAATGCTGAGATCGTGGAAACGGAGATTTATGTTATATATTTGTCTAATTAACAACCTTTGAACTTAGTATCCTGAAGCGCCAGTTATGATCGGTTTACTACTACTCTTCTCGTCTCCTCAAACTTCACACTTCTTTGACTGCTTAATTCGTGTGACCGACATCTGTCATTTCGGGTTCTATGACTTCAAATTCAGAATTATAGGAGGATTTTCTGTGCATTTCTCCCTTTGGTAAGAGTGTTCAGCATCTGCATCATTGTTCCCATGTATTAGAAAATTCAATATTTAAGAACGAGTTTCTCTTGTTTTTGCATTGGTGATCAAATGATGCACGAGGCAACGCACATGTAACTGTGTTGCCTGAGCTTTGCTAGTCCCGTATAAAACTAAAACTGTACGGACGTACGTCTCTTGAAGTAGGCATTGTGCTGGCAGTCAGACGCATGCAATAACGTGATGCAGGAATCGCTGGACCCTGGCGGCCAGAGCAAGCGCCAGAAGTTGGACTTGGGGGGAGGGCGAGTTGACTCTCCTGGGGCCGAGTCTTCAGTGGCGTCCAGCAGCCCCGCACCTACAGACCAGCCGCCTTCATCTGATGCGGTGCAAGGTGAGGGCGCGACCTGGGTACTTCTGTGGCTCTGGGTTACTGTGACCACGGGTTTCACATGGCTTTCAATGAGTCCTGATCATCTTCAATCAAAGTTCTTAACTAAGGAAAGTTCTGAAGTACAATGATTAAAATGAATAAGTAAAATTGTGCACTCGGATGCATTTTCTATTGGATTAAAATAAGTAAGTATACCTAAGTTGCATAGGTTTATACACTCAGTGTGAATTTACACACTTGACGATATATTTATGCGTTTACCCTCATTATACATCTGGGTGTGTAATATAATACGACTATTCATTGATGATTTTTTAACAATTCATAAATAAACTCCAATGGAAAACCTTTCTCTTTGCACAAAAAATTCGCGCGCCCTTGTTGCGGATGCGACGCACAAATCAGAGACGGTTGTCTTGACGAAAGACTCGTGTGAGCCTGCCGACGTGCCGGGGGTGATGCTCAGGCTGGAGGACATCGAGGCCAAGCTGCTGCCCTCCGCCACACTCAACAAGAGCGACGAGCAGAGGGAAGATCTTCAGCGCAGCATCGTGCGCCAGGTGAGCTGGGCTTTAGAGTCGTAGGTGCAGAAAAGTAGTCGCAAAATAGTCGGAAATCAATGTAAGTCGAGATGACTCACTTCTACTCCGCACTACCAAACTTTGAAGCCGTTTACCGATATTTCAAGAAGTGACCTTTGGCACCGTATATTTCTAGGAGCCTCATATGCGATGTGAAGCACAACTGAACACTCTTTATTCTACGGCGTTGAGCAAAATGAATTTCGCGCCGTATTTGCGGTGAGCTACATTGTCTTGTGCTTTACTTCTCGTATCTCTACTTGTTGCAGCTGTCGGCCTTAGAGGGCGCTTACCGTCGCGTCCGAGGAGAAGCAGGAGGGCGCAGCAGAGAGCAGCAGCTGCTGGTTGCTCAGTGGCTCGCCATACAAAACATGTTGCGCAGGATAAGGTGGGTGCTGGACTTCTGGGGCTGTGTGGCCCTTGTGTGTTCGGTTCTCAGTAAATCGTGACGGTGTGGTGGACGCCAGAACTTAGGTATATGCTGTGCGTACGCTTAAGTGATCAAATATGTTCCATACTTTCTTCAGCTGAATATTAGTAGGTATATAATTAGATGTAGCAAACAAAGCATGCGTGTTTCCATAGTCTTGGTGCTGGTGCTGGGTGCTGTGGAGGATAAATTAGGATGACGTTTTGTGTTCCGTTTAAAGGCCAGGGTTTATTTTTTTTGAGGACCAGAGTGATGTGTTTAATGTCTACACGATGCATTGTTACTTGGATTAAGACTTCGACCGTTATATACGACTTCACTGTTGATAGATATTTTCAGTCTCGAGGCCACCTGCAAATGTTGACAGTGGCTACTCTGTATGGGACTTGAAATTCGATAGACGGGTGTAGCCCGATGTCATTCACTGTTGAACATATGAAAAATTCTATCCTACACCGGAGTTCAAGTTTGTCCTGGGAGTGTACTAGTTTTGAAAGCCTCGAGTAATATTTGTTGAGCCGATCCTTCAGTTGTGCTTGTAACTTGAGGACTGTTCTGGACGGCTGTACAGGAAATTGAATTTGTTTCTGATGCTGAGGTGCGACAGTTTCCTGTGACACCTTAGTTAGCAAAACGTTTGCGCAGCACGAAAGGCATCAATGAAGTTTTTGTTGTAATTTATCGGAAATCCGCAATGGCTTCGGAGTGAGAGCTCAGTATTGTCCGCGTTTAACCCTGTGTTAGATCTCCTGGGATGTCTGGTCATCCCCTTTTTACTTAGGTGCTCGCATTTCCTGTACGGTTTCCTAGCCAACTACGGTGAAAACCCCAGGAGGCTACCGCATTGTTAAAAAAATAGCCGTCACCTTGTGCTCTTATTGAAACAGCATGATATTTCCTGTGATAGATGTGTGGTGCCAATAGAGATGGACTTGTGTTTGGAACAGGTCGGAGAGCGTGCCCAGCAATGAAGCCCAGATCGCAGACAGGTTCGCGCTGCTGCACGGCCAGTACTCGGAGACTCTGGACTGGCTGAACGATGCAGCTGTCGCGCTGCAGCAACCTGGTGATGATGAGGACGTGCGCTCCGAGATGGTGGTGAGTAGAATTGATATCCTTCTCATTGTTTGCTGCAGTTCACGGATTATTGTTTTAATCCTCATTATAAGAGAATGGAATGAGAGCTAAGATGATTACTGAAAAATCAATGCTGTCCTCGGGATATCTGTTTTAGAAAAGTTTCTTGCAGAAAAGGGAGTCTACAAGTTTTTTGTCTACAACCTGTAGCTTTTAAAAAATATTTTAGAATGATAAGCAAAGCACGATTTGTAACTGCTTTGACGTGCTGTGTTTAGCTGATTAGAAATACTGAAAACTTCTAGGCTTCATGATGAGCATGTACTATATCTAAGTAATTTAATTGAAATGTCAAATATACCGTGATTCTATTTATGTGCCAGTGATAATAAATAATTTAAATGAGTATTGCAGAACCTTCGAAGCAGCATAGAAGATGGCCTGGAGTCTCTTCAACTGTTGTCGCGTGTTGCTCAAGAACGTCTGCCGGCTGACACAGGGTCCTCCTTGCGCTCTGACATCGCCGCCCTGCTGCACAGCTGGCTCTCTCTCGACACTAGGTGCGTGTCCGCGAGCTCAGCAATGCGTGGGAAGTAGCCTGAATATTTGTGATAAGTAGCTTACATCGTGCCGTTATGGTCAGTAGGAATGATGCCAGGCTGCCGTTTGTTCATTCGCTCCAAAATCTTCCGCTAACTCGCCTGACTCTCCACACAAGTCTTGTTTCTCTTTTTTCACTTGTTCAACTTCGTGGCTTATTTACTTGGAGTTTCAGTTGCAGCCTTAGCTGAAAAAAGTGTTCACAGGCTTGAGTTGTATTCGTATTCCGAGGAAATTTTTTAAATTGTGTTTGTAGTTGGTTCTTCCCTTCTGACTCTAACGTTCACTTGTTTTGAACATTTAAGGTTGAAGGAGCTGGAGAATTCGATGTATGCAGCTCCGTCTGCTCTTGTTGACTCCGATTCCATGGTTGAGGAAGTAAGAACTGTTGAAGTAATCGACATGGAGCGATCAAGCAGCCGTAAAATGGTTGAGAAAATAGAAACCGTTGTCCAAGAAGTTCTAGAGGTTCAGGTTGAAGGTCTGGAGAGCTTGGAGCGATGGCTAACTCAAGTGGAGCGTGAGGTGACAGCAGCCCCGCTACTGGACGTGTTACCTACGATGATGTCTCAGATGAACACATTCCGCGGGTATTTGAACCGCGTGATTGCTGAGGCTGACAGACTGGCTGGACACCAACGCGAGATGGCCGAGAAAATGTCTGCTACGGCCGCAACTTCTTCTATGGACTCAGACTCGACCTCTATAGTGACTGATGTGACAAACAACATGGCGGAAGTCATGTCCACAGTGTCGGGTGCTGCTGAGAAGTGCGCTGCGGTGCGGCTGTTGCTGGAGCGTCGGCTGGCCGCATTAGCTGAAGGTGTAGACGCTCTCGAGCAGCACCAGGCTGAGGTGAAAGGCTTGCAGTCGTGGCTTGGAGAAGTGAAAGTCTTCCTCAGAGCTGAAGAAGATCAGGTGCTTGGGCGAGCCGATCTCGAGACTCTCAAAGCCCAACTGTTGCAGTCCAACGCTTTGGAAGGCGACATTGTGACGTTATCCAGCAACTTGACGAGCGTCGAGCAAACTTGTGCTAAGCTTGAGTCTGGCTCGGCTCCTGCCGCGATTTCTGAAGTAGGAGAGGTGAGTGAATAAGGGTAGGTGTGCTTGTAATGTTGGTTTTCATGTTTTAATTTTCTGAATCACTTATCAAAAGTTTGTAAGCTTTATTAAATGCATAATTTTTCAATATTGTGCCATTTTTGAGACTAAAGGTCTAGTTTACGGTTAGAATGTTCACGTATTGCTCATATATGAGTCACTTATCTTGAAGTTCATAACGCCAGGTGAGTGCAGCTCTGAGAGAAGAGGCTCGTCATACAGCGCACCGTCTCAGAACTGACTGGGACAGCATAGTCTCCAAAACCAAACAACTCAACGACAAACTGATTGAGGCTGTGAAGACCAAGGAAGCAGACTCAATCAAAGGCCAGTGGTTAGATTGGGCCGACAATATTAAGGTGCCATCTGGTAGCGGCATCGAGACTACCAGCGACCTGCAAGCTGCTGTTAAGGCTTGTGAAGATCTTCTTCAAGAGTTGCGCTCGAAGAAGAGCATTGTCGACTCACCGATGCTGGATGGAGCCTGCCGTGCGGACGTCGAGAGGCAGCACCGTGAGCTGCAGCAGCAAGTGGAAGACCGCCTAGGATCGCTGCAAGACACTCTTCGGGACTACAATTTGTTCAAGGAGCTCAGCGCTGCAGAAAACAGCTGGCTGCTGGAATTGGAGCAGAAGTTGCTCACGTGGCAACAACCTGCAGCTGATGCTGAGGAAATCAGCGCCAAACAGGATGTAAGAATTTTGAAATTTCACTCATATGCATAGATGGAACTTTATTTCAGTATTACCTCATGTTTTTTTCTAATCTTTATATAGCACATGATGGAAATAATTATTCAGTTTACTTTTATGGCCTGTTTTTCTGTGTTTGAATGTTATTTTGCAATGATGGGATTGCGGGGACCTTGAGCCAAGACCTGCAAGTCCCCAAGTACAAACCGTGGCACCTCAGACTCTGTCTCTCAGGCATTTCGGAGCATTGAGTTAGTTGTAGAGAATCGGTACCTCGGTGTAAAGTCTTTGCCCGAAACATTTGTTTCAGATTAATTTTTGACAGTTTACCATTTCATCAGAGCATGCAATTGAAAGTATTCAATACTCACTTACTGTCTTCTTGAGATAAGAAACCTATGGTTAAATAAGAGGCTCTTAATAAATTTTGCCAAACGTAAAAATTAAAGAGAGAACATAATTAGGAAAATCAATTTCCTATCGATACTTTGATGCATTACATTTCCTCTTCATTTTCTTTGGGCAAAAAAGTCTCATTACTTAAAGTCCGCTTGCATGTTTCCACAAATTTGATCTTGCATGCTTTTATTCTGACGAATATCACCATAAAGTATGGTAATTAAAGGAGCTGGAGAGTTTCCTACGTCGTCACAACGAGGACGAAGGCCGGGCTAGGCTGGACGAGGTGGCGGAGTCGCTGGTGCAGCGTCAGGTGATGACCGTGGCCGTGCAGAACTGCCAGCACGATATTGAGACCAGGCGCAAGGCCCTCACGGACAAGGTGCGTTTCTTACTCAATGTGAGGGAATTTTTCTTTTCGTTGTCAGTGTATTTTTTTCATCGTGAGCTCAGGGGGTTAGAGTTGCTGATATCACGAATGGATGCGAAAATTTTAAATTACATAGATTGCAAATAAATTTTCGGGAGGTATTTCTTCCATTGCAGTTTTGTAAATGCAAAGAATTGAAAAAAATAATTCTCGTTTCAGAGCGATAGCGTCCAGCAGAGCATGGAGAAAGCTAGCGTACGGGCACAGGAGAGCGAGCAGCAATATCTGACTCTACTGGAGCGCATCTCTTCCCTTCAGCAAGTGTCCTGCGTCGTGCACTCAGACCAGCCCTCTGAGGAGGATGCCATGCAGGTAAAGACCAGCCAGCCCTCTGAGATGGATGCCGTGCAGGTAAAGACCAGCCAGCCCTCTGAGATGGATGCCATGCAGGTAAAGACCAGCCAGCCCTCTGAGGAGGATGCCATGCAGGTACCAGTGCGCGGCTCATCATCGCAGCGCCTTATCTCAATTTCGGGTTACTGTAAGATGGAGATCAATTCGACGACATCGTGTCCGAGGCTGAATGAGTTTGATGGTGTATAAAGATCAATTGCTAATAGAATTTGATTCAGAGTATAGTAAGTTCTCCCCATTTTCATGTGGGGCAGGGAGAGTATTTCAATTGGAGCATTTACATTTGATTTTGAACATTCCGACATTCGCTATTATTTCACTCAAAAACGTACTATTTAAAAGTAGCGTAATTCTAAATTTCCTTTCTCCATCAGATCGAGAAAGAAATCGCAGCGAACAAAGAAAGCATGGAGGAGCTCAGAAGTCAAATTGAAGTACTCCGCAACGAAGGCAACCAGCCCGCCGCCGACCGCCTGTCGCAGCAGCTGCAGCTGCTCCAGGTGTGTTGATCCATCTCGTGCATCTTGTCCTACATTCATCTCCTGCATAATGTCATTTGGAAGTATGCTCATTGTTTACTGAACGATATGTTCATAGGAACTTTTTCTTGTTCTGTTTGTGGAATGCTATGTATTCACTTGTATGGAAATATCTAATTTTTTTTAGTTATATTATTACATAGATTTAGTGGTAACTACTGTTTTCATATTTTTATAGGTAAGTTCATAGAAAATTTTGCGTAAAGCGATACTGGTGCTCCACACTTAATTATCATCGGAAATTAGAATTTCTAAACCTTATCGTATGAAAGCGTGCTTGGGTTGTGTTCTCGTTTGCCACATAATCATGATTTTGTGTACACTTAACCGTGTTAATAGTTTTGACACCCATTTTCTCATAGCTATTTTGGCTGTTAGGAAAGATATTTAACAAATAATCATGAAACTGGCAACAAGCTTTTGTTAGTGTAGCGTATGAAATACGCAGGTAACATTAGTAGAGCTATTTAAATTTTAAACTTCTGGTAGTTCCTGAAGCTTCAATTTTGTCTTGTCGAGGAAGTTTAGATTTTCCATCAGAAAAAAATAAACCCCCTCAGGAGACATGGGATTGACCATAGGTAATAGGCTAGTGAAATTTATCTATCTTATAGAATGGGAAGTGGAGTCCCCAAGAGGGCACTGTTAGATTACTTCAGCTCCAGCTAGGCCTTCAAAACTTCCACCTTTCGTGCGTACTGACTTCGCGAATTTTTATATCTTCTTAGCTGATAATTATTCATCCTTTCTTTTTCTTTCTTAACTTGCTGTTTCTATGGGTATTGATCCTGTGTGGGATTTCACATTCTGTAAAGTCTGTACTATTTGATGGTCCCTTCTTTTCGCTTTCTTGAGATTACATTCCATGTGGCTAGTGAGCTTTAAACGAACTAATAATCTAATCCAAACAATTTAGAAACAATTTGAAACAATTCATTGCAATTTCTTACAAGTGTGGCACCATTTAAAGATATTACAAGCATGAATGTCTCGTACCATTATGATGGAGAGTTTTCTTATACGTAGCTACTTGTGGGCCCGAATAAGTTCTATGACT
>VOMN01099577.1:0-28264 GCA_014899125.1 Orchestia grillus
GAGGTCCACCCCCACCCAAGGAACAAATTCCACTATAGAACCAACAATCCCATTCAAAACCCATTTTTTGGGAGAAGGTCCCCTTAAATAATCAACTTGAGGTACAAAAAATAATGAACAATTTTCTACAGATTTTCAAGAAAATTGTAAATTTTAAAATTTTAATTGAATTGATGTCTCACATCTGCTTGATGCACTTTCTACTGAAGATCTGGGAAAGATTTTACTACTGAATAATGAGTAACTTTTACTGGATAATGTTACAATGTTAACATGGGGCTCACTTTTTATAAAGGGGCTCCCATTTACTGGGTAATGTTACAATGTTGACATGGGGCTCACTTTTTCTAAAGAGGCTCCCATTTCGGCAGCTAACAAATAAGAGAGGGAGAGGCAGTCAGTCATTGGAGACAAAACTGTTGGTCATATTCTCCACATATTTCTGGGCTAGTTATTATTATTACTATTATTATTTATTATTATTTAGTTTAAAGCTCCTTAGCCACACCAAAGGCAATCTCAAGAAAGCAAAACAAAAGGATCATTTAGCACGGACTTTAGAAAATATGAAATCCATGCATAGCAGTGTTCCCACACAAGATTTCCTGTGCATAGAAACAGCAAGTTAAGAAAGAACAGAAAGAAAAACAATAAGATATAGCAAAGAAGGCATAAAAATTGAAAGAAGCAAAGGGGGCATAAGAGATAGAAGTCCCAAAAACCTATCTATAGTTGAGGTATTCTTATAATGCTTTCCTGGGATCACCAGTCTCCATAGCATACAACAGACAAACCTAACCCTATTGCCTATAGCCTGAGGGGTTTCTGGCTAATTTTTTTTTAGATAACTCATTCTGTGAACAAAGACTTTTTGTCCTAAATACATCCCAGGTGGCAGGATGTAATTTTCTTTTCCCAAGCCATAGGGATTATATTTCTATATCTATAGAACAGAAGAGAAAGGTTTGCTGGTCAAAGGAGATTTGCAGGATACTAATTGTTGGAAATAATCTAAAACTGCAAATTTATAGGCTTACTTTTTTTTAAATCTTTCAGTGATCAACAAATTTTTATCTCAAATTAAACTTTGCTGGCATAAAGATTTTTTCTTTAATTTTAAAATTGATAGTCCACCTTAATAATACTATGACACTAATTTATTATTTTATTTTCTTTGCTATAACCAAGAAAAATATAACACTACCAAAAACACAGCTACCAAGAACAAAATAATGATGAAATACCATGTTTTTTCTACAATGGGCACAAATACAACTACTACAGTTCAGAGATGCATTGAGCTCACATGTACAAATTTGGATAATTTTAAGATAAAGCCAATACATATTTGAAAATTATTTTTTTCAGAACTAAAGTTGTCTACTAATAGGATAGAAACTTTGCAGATAGATATAATAAATAAGATAGATATAATAAATAAGATAGATATAAAAAAGCCACAGAATTACAATTTTAGCAAGTTTGAAGCTCTGCAGTCCCTTTTCCCATTAAATGTAAAATACCATTTAGTATGGATATTGGGCATTAGAGCAGGTAACACTTAAGACCAGCCAAGGAATTCACATTTTTACATATTAAAGGAAGGAAGGGAAGTTAATTGCTCATTGAAGACAAATTAACCCTGAATATGTTTTTTTTATTCTACTATAAAAATGGGAAATCTATGCAGGTGTATTCTCATATAGTACTTTACAGACATAAAAACAGCAAGCTAAAAGAAGATGAAAAGACAAAGAAGAGATAGTGAAGGGGCAAAAATTGAAAAAAGCATACTAGGTAAAAAAAACAGAAGTCCTAAAAGCCTATTTACAGCCAAGATAAATGAACCGAGTCTTGCTGGGGATGTCAGTTCCCTTTACATTGAGTAACAATAGACAAACTTAACTAAATTACTCTATTGCTTACCCTATACCCTGCAAAGGCACTTAAGGTCACAAAAAATCATCAAAATTACAGCAATATAACAATTTCACTAAAACATAGGTTTCAGAAAAAAAATTATATAGTATTTAATTAAATAGTTATTTTTCACTTATTTCCCCTCATTCAAAATTTGGAAATTACTAATATGATCTGAGGATGTTAAATGCTGTAGCATGTGCAGAAAAATGTTACCTATTTTCTTACAACTAATCAAGCAAGATAACGGAAAAACGCAATGCTCAACATTTCAAACATGAAACCATTACAGTCCTCTTTGCGCAATCTCAAATCAACGTCGATATTTTAAATACTTAACAATACAAGCAAAACCTTTCAGAGCACATACTAAACAGACATTCTCCACTATCAAAATGTGTCTCGTAAACAGTTTTCATTCCCAAAAGATTAAACACTTGTGGAATTTCACCTTTAAGTAAGTGTCGACAACAGCCTGTGCTTTTACTCTGGTGAAATAATTCCCTCTAGTAACACAATTACACACCCCACAAGTCAAAAATCACTGGAGCGTAGCTTTTTCACCAGCGCAATACAGTCTTCAGTACAGCAAGTCAAACGACCCTACACTTGCAGTTTGAACTTCAAACTGCCGGATTGTTATTAAGCCATTTTCTTAGGAGTCCGGATAAGAATTCGTGTGTAACAACGCATGTTAGCCTATAGAACCGGCAACACTGAATTTTCACCAGCATCTGTCAACATGAAGGAGAAAAGTATTTTCTCACACCTTCTAAAACCTACTTAAAACTTTTCCCCCAATACACTGCAATCGCGCAATAACTTAGTCATACGCTTGTCCTGGTACATAGTTCATAATTAGAGAGTTGGGATAAATAAAAAGAACCTTTTTAAATTGCAACAAGTTTAACCGTTGGGGTTTCAGTGCCTTACAACTACTGGCGTGGTGAGGAATATGAGGAATGTATGGTTTAAGCTTCCTTTTCCATAGTTCTTTTCCATAGCGTGCTTCCTGGTTACGTGAAATACCCTACTTGAGCCGGGATCGAACCCTGAACGTCCTGGCTGCGAGGCCATCACGCTAACCAGTATGCCATGGAGCCCACTACCTACAATAAAAATACAATTTTCTTGGAAACGGGCGGAGGGGGGCATAATTAGTTAAAAAATGTACATTTTTTAATTCATAGCATAATGAAGTTAAATCACTATTTTGCAGTCAATGCAGATATTTAATCAGTCAGTCAAAGGCAGGCGACAAGTCTATTCACCTGAACTCAAATGAATAATAAGCCAACGGCTTGTAAGTATTTTAATACAACACTTTTCTTAAAAACATCAACAACAGTGATTGGAGATGCTATTCAGAATTTGTTACACTATGCTCATACATAATGAAAAATAAAACAATTTTTAGCTATGAGCTATTATTGAACGAAACTATTTTACTTCAAAGTAATAACAAATTTCAACACGGTTGCGATAGTAACTAGTGTGTCAACTAGGCCCACAGCTTTCTTGAATTTGCCCCAATTGTAGTCGTCAATTTTCCTCCATCCTCTTCCTTACACGTTGTAATTGTTCTTTTCCATGTTATAGTGGTTAGCGTGATGGCCTCGCAGCCGAGAGGACCAGGGTTCGATCCTCGGCTCAGGCAAGCATTTCACGTGACCACGGAGTACTTCCCTTAGGAAAGGAGTTTAAACCACTCATTCCTCACATCCCTCACCAAACCAGTATCTGTAAGACATTGAAAACCCAACAGTAAAACGCATCGGAATGAATAAAGTTTTATTTCTAATCTAGAAGGACCTCCTCAACTCTATATTTAACTAGGTGACAACTGCTCGTGATCAGTGACATTTGGTCCACAGTATTCATTATCGTGCAAAACTTACAACGATTTGGTGTTCTGTATCTCTGCTTTTTTTACAACTCAGTAGAACGGTGAATATCAGCGTTTGTCCGACTGTCTCGTAGTGCACCCTGAGAATGTAGGAGGCAGTTATCATGCCTGGGTGACTTATACTATAGTTGTGAATACGCCGGAGTGCACATTCTATATAATATATGAATACTTATTTTAAACTGCACAAGCCATCTACATTGACCTTTGACACCACTTTAACGTTTTTCCGAATGCACTCCCACAACCTGAATTAGCCTTTAAGGAGAGAATCATTACGACAGAAAGCTGTGGAGCTCTTCTCGTCAGCAACTAAGCGGCTTATTGGTTTCCAATACTACCTTTATTGAAGAGTCAATGTTCTCTAATAATGAGATCGATTTCGGGGGTGAAATAAATTGCACCACTGGGTTACAAACTTTAGGGTTTTCGGTTGGCAATGCTAGCGAAAAATTTAGGCTCGTGCAATATGAACTTCAGAACTTTACTTTAACCTTTTTGAGTGATTCAATAGTATTGTTAGCACGTAAACAAGACGATCATAGTATCATAGTTACTAAACAGTTGGTCAGGGCACTGTCAGAAAACAATGCTTAGATCAATGAAGATCTCTACAAACATGCGAAGTGAAGGTATAGGAACTTGAGCCCCCGAGCGAAGACGTGTTCACTAAAATCGCACGTCGACTTCTTCCCAGAAACGGAAAAATGAAACTTTCACTTTTCTAACAAAACGCTAAGACCTACACTAGAAGGTAAGAGTACTACACGTCCGGGGCAACGCCATGTTAACTAGTGACGCTAACTTCAACAGACACTTTAACAAACCTCAGGATAATTTCAGGAGCTTTTTTCATCCTCAAGGGCATGTTAAATCAGTTGATCAGATGGACAGCCTTCTAAATGGAAGAAGAATATCGATATACATTTGACACGCGTTAGGTCAAGTGTGCCGTAGATAAATCTTGCAAGTACAGTGAATCATCCTAGACAATGAAGAAAACGATATGTACTCGCTAACAACCAAATTGTGACCGTAAAATCTATCTACAAAAAAAATGCTGATTATGTACTTTGAACCTGGGAACATCTTAGTTAAAGTGTATCCTCAAAATTTGTGCAAGAGAAAAGAAAGGAATTTTTTATTCCAATTACGTTAAGTTGCAACGTGTTACGCGAGCGTAATAGAGAACGTAGTGTTTAATATTCCTTTCCTAAGGGAAACACTCAATGACTACGTAAAAACCAGTCCACGCGCTCGCCCAGGAATCGAGCCAGGGACCTCCTCAGCAGAATACAAGCACTGCGCCACAAAGCCCAACGAAGGCGATGGTTGTCAGCACAACCCGCCGAGAGGAGGCCGTATGTCGCACCGTCCGCACATTGAGCCTCGACATGGTAAACAAAACAGACCTGTTTTCACCGGATGCCCCAGAGGAGTCTGTGCTCACGAACACGGTGTCATCAAA
The DNA here is from genome assembly GCA_014899125.1 of Orchestia grillus. Classification (NCBI taxonomy): domain Eukaryota; kingdom Metazoa; phylum Arthropoda; class Malacostraca; order Amphipoda; family Talitridae; genus Orchestia; species Orchestia grillus. Next base: position 5,295 of record VOMN01099577.1, read on the forward strand.
ATGAAACATGCACACGATTTACTCGTCCCGCGAATAGAGCATATCAGTTTCAGCATATAATCGTTTTGTCTTCTTATTTGCTTCTTATGAACCCGCTCCATATATTTTTCTCTTACGGCAAATATATTCAGTCCTATTTGATGTTCGCTCTAGCAGATATCGCTCTTTGTAGAGGACGACTGCAGAGCGGATGTTTTCTTAAGCCGACCGATCGTTCCATGTGGGGACGACTGTATTTCATTATTGTCTTCACAGTACAATCACCGTTCTCAAACAATTGGGTTAGTCTCGGAATACAAGTAATTAACACCACAGGATTGCAAACTTTAGGCATTTCTGCTGTAGTAAACGCTGTTTATTTAACACATCATCCCATAAATACATTTCACACTCACAGAGTGCAATGAGAACAAAATTATTCCGATCCAGACCACAAACAAGTACGCATATGGTAAAAAGCTACGTATTTATAAACTATGGAGCTTTTGACAGAGGACGTACAAAAACCTACAATGATGAAACGAAGTTTATAGACTTCCAAATATATATTTCAAGTCTGAAAAATGGAGTACAGCACCAAGTATATAAAATGTCATAAAAAATGAACAGGCGGTATTGCTCAGACGCGGGATAATGTTGCGTAACTTTCACGCGTGCGAAAACTGACCGCAGCTACTTGGGATGCGCGTGGAATAATATTCATGCGCGCTTGCTAAATTCGCTAAACTTTCCTATGGCAATTACTTCTCCCACACTGGTAAATCTCTTTCTTTTAAATTATATTCAATGAGGAAGTATATTTACTTTATGAATTTGATTACAGTTCAATTTTGCATATCAGACGAACAGCAATCGAAATTATATGAGCAGCTATGATGGCGCACAAAAGTGAGTTTACTTCTCCGAAGCTCAAAAAATATTTTGAATAAAAGGGAAATAATAACCCTATTCATACGCAAAAGAAATCTAATACACGATAAACCCAGAACTTATCAATCGCGTATGAGACAAACCCAGAACCTATCTGTCGCGTATGAGATAAACCCAGAACCTATCTATCGCGTATGAGATAAACCCAGAACCTATTTACCAGATATGAGTAGTAACGCATGTACATCAACAAACTTCCGTCTGTCGCTGCTGTATGGCACAAGTGTCCCTAATTTTACACAACAAAACTTCATTGCTAGAAAACAAAATATACTTATTGTTATTTATTAGACTAAGCACCATAAGTGACTGAATTAAAAAATAAAAAACGCTAACGCAAAAATTTACATGACACTAAGATCAATCAAGTATATATTACAGGTGATATTACTAACTATATTAAAAAAAAGTTTGAGCTGAACTTGTGATAACATGCGGGCGCTGAACGTCGTTTTTACACCAAATGGATTGCATTAAAGAACAGAACTTAGACTTTCCGTGTTTATGAACACACTGACCTACCAAAGCCGATTTCTGGTACGGCCGATGCTAACATCTATTGGATGCATCTCAACAAATAGTGGTTGGAAACATCTCAACAAAAAGTAGTTTGATGCATCTCAACAAAAAGTAGTTTGATGCATCTCAACAAAAAGTAGTTTGATNCCCATTAAACGCTTTGCCTTGGATACATTTCCGGCCCCTAGTCTCCTGCCCCACTGATGCACGGCCGCTTTTGAAGAACATCTCGTTTGATCCCTCTTTTGCAAAGGAAACAACCCAACTCGGTATCGAACCTCATAACCATCACTTCGACTACACAGACTTTCCGCTGAGAGCGTCTCCCCACTTGGGTGTAGGCATGAGCGGTGAGTACGAGCGTGGATCATCGTACTCAAGGAGATACGAGAACTGGAGTCGGTCCAGGGAGGAGGACTGTCTACTTCTATACACACACGTGGTGGCGAGTTTGGGGGTGAATCGAAAGTGAATTTTCACTAAGGTCGTCTCAAAGCTGAATTTCCATGCACACGTTAAGCTAAGAACCACGTGAAATGGTAACCATTAACAATATTAACAAGTAATAACGCGCTAGTAGAAAAATACATAAATTGCACCTAGTAATGACCTCTGCTTACAGACATGAGGAAGGCTCGTTCATACTTCTATCAAAACGATAAAATAAAATCGAAATGACTACAAGGAGAAAATCGCCCATATCAGTTTTTCATTCCTACGCATCTAGGCAACATAACATCAGATCTGGTCTACTTTCTAGGAAAATTGCTAATAAAACTATACAAAAATGTGAATACAAGATTTCCTTTCACACGTCACCATTCCAAGGCAGTAATCTTCCATTCAAAAAGTCATTGCGCAGCTGTGATCACAAGATGATTTCGCGATACGATCTAAAAACGCTTGGAGAAATTCAAACTACTCGCTGTAAGGAACATTCATAAAAAAGCCCTCACAGCTGCCACTCCAATGAAGGGGAAGTGACCGTCACAACTGCCACTCCAATGAGGGGGAAGAGACCGTCACATCTGCCACTCCAATGAGGGGGAAGAGACCGTCACATCTGCCACTCCAAAGAGGGGGAAGAGACCGTCACATCTGCCACTCCAATAAGGGGGAAGAGACCGTCACAGCTGCCACTCCAATGAAGGGGAAGTAACCGTCACATCTGCCACTCCAATGAAGGGGAAGTGACCGTCACAGCTGCCACTAAGATAAAAAGATGCATGTCACTTTTCCCTCTCTAAGTTTAACCCCGCAGCTCCTTTAGGCGACCTCGACAGCGTAGCTAAGAAGAGATACATCAGGCTTAGGAAGAGGTAATCCCATTTAGCGGCTCTAAAGGTCGCAAAATCTTGTTTACATTCCTTGACAACAAAGGAATCGCATTAGTTTCAGTCTAAGTTTGCACTTCAGTTAAAGTTTATTTTTGGTTTCGGGCTCAATTTCAGTATAAAGGGTAAATCTTAGATTGAATTGAAGTTATAAGAGTAGCTCGAGAGTCCTACGTATCCTCAGTGGGTTGCCCGGTCTCCCCAAGATACCGTGAGAACAATCCCCTTCAGGGCGTCCCCCACAGGGTATCAGAGGGCCGGCACAGCGGTGTTGCGGTCACCGCGTGGGTCATGTGAAGGACACCAGAGCTCCAGGCTCAGAGCAAAACAAATTTTTTTTTCTAAAATTCAGCCTATTGCAAACACTTCATTATAACACAAATTATTATTGGAGCTTAAAATGCCGCATGCTGAATCCAAGTACAGAAAAATTGTCAAGAAACTTCACAATGGTGAGCTCTATTTCTCGCCTTTTATTTTCCAAAAGAATAAAAAATTACTGTCGGTATTAGAACACATGCACTCACGATGATCTGATTTATACTCATTTTTCGCTGAGCAGCATTGAAAAGACGCAATTGTCCCTGTAAGACAGAAATGACCAACAATTTTGGCCTATCAACTAGAACAATTGAACACAACAATGATCCACACAAGTCTAAAATTCCATTGGATAATACCTCACAATAATCGGACGCGTTGTTTACAGTACGCTGGGCAGGAAATGATCACGGACGCACGACACAGAGCAAAACAAAGCACGCTATTGTGAAGTACGCTACTTAAAAGGCGCTATACCGCGACGCTGGGGCAGGCGGTGACCTCAGCCGCTGCCTCCAGTCGAGCGACCCTAAGCGGCTCGAGTCATGCGAGGTGGCCCTAAGCGGCTCGACAGTCCATGCGGGGTGGCCCTAAGCGGCTCGACAGTCCCTAAGAGGAAACCCTAAGCTGCTCGAGTCATGCGAGGTGGCCCTAAGCGGCTCGACAGTCATGCGAGGTGGCCCCAAGTGGCTCGACAGCCCAACACCACAGTCTACACAAGCCCTAAGTGGCTCGACAGCCCAACACCACAGCCCACACAAGCCGTAAGCACAAGTGGCCGAATTCGTCGGCGCTGTTGAGCGCTTGCTTGGAATATGGCGCGTGACAGAAATTGTACTGGAATTAAAAATAATTATAATTTAGAGTATTAAGATTTACTCATTTCACTACAAAATTTAGGTAGAGAAAATTTTTCCATAAGCTGTCTTCTCGCGGAAAAAATTCCAATTCTTGAGAATTTAAGAAAAACTTAGTCACTTTTACAGCGGAAAATGCACACTTCACATACTTTTTATCCTAGCAAAACTTATACAGCGAAGAATTTTTTTGTAGAGATCTACCGGCAATGGAGTCATATTTAGATTGAAAACACCATGTCATGTAAATACTCTAGGAGACTTCGAAGCTCGGGGAGAACAGGTTTTAAAATTCGATAAAAAGGTAGACTCTAACGGACAAATTAAATGTCACTTCGAGGTCCGAGGAAATCTTTGAGCAAAATTCGATGCAATGTCGTTGAAAGAACATAAGTCAACTTGGGGACGTCGGAGGCGGTTCTTAAAATATCGAAGGAAATGTTCAGACGTGATGACTAGTACGTGTTGTAACGCTGGGCAGAGAAAAATGCTTGCAATTTGTTAATTTTAGCGAATCTAGGGCGAGGGTGACTCAAAGTGTGGCACGAGGTCAGGAGAGTACGGATAGGAACTACAAGAGGTTGTCTCGATTAGATGTGCGAAGGACACGAAAAAAGATCCTGAATGGCAGGCTTTTGCGGGCGCTGCCCCAAACCTAAAGTCGCGACGCTGCACGCACTTTGTACTACAAAATTAGAATTACTTCCGAATAGAAGCCCCAGATACACCTAGAGCATCTGGAGGCACGTAACATTCTTTGATCAATCTTTCTAAAATGAACCCCTCTTAGTGCCACAACACCCAGGTCTGAGGGGCACGGAATAATCAACTGAAGAAGCCTATCAGGACTCTTGACATGGAGACGCGTGAACACATAGCTACAGTAAAGACGAAGACACCGTCACAGCGACCTCATCAGGGATGCCGTCACCGGACGCAAGAACTCGGCAGTAATGCAAATGGACGAGGATGAAGGAACAGCGGCAATAAATCAACAAATCAAAAATACAGTCATCAACAATGAAGAGTGTCGTCATCGAATGCAAGAAGAACTCAGCAACAACGCAATTGAAGATGAATTAGTCGTTATCTGTGTGGTAACCATGACAATTTTAAGAGGCTTGTGCAACGAGTGACCTGCGGCGTATAGTGTAAACTTAAGCCTTCGTCTCGTAAGGTTGTCAATGTGCTTTGGGTGCTCAGGAGTGACGGGTTCACATACTCTCCTGAAGCAGTCGAGAATGTGAAGGAAATTCCTTGCAGTTTTCTCGGTAGATGTGGGGTCAGAAATAACATTGTTTGTTATCGTAATCTTGCTTCTTTTTGCATCAATTCTATGTCTGTCATCACACGGGAGGTGAAATTGTAATTTGCCCCTATGTTGAAATTCCTCTTTACACTTACAGAGTGAAATCATGTGTGCAATATTTAAGTGTGTTATTATTTCCCTGCTTATGTGGTCAAAGAATGTTTGTATTCTTTTTGTTTCGAAGAGTTCGGAGTTCCTCTCGCCTGACGATCATGGCATACGTTTTGTCATTAATTGCCAATGAAAGTAATACTTCATAATAAAGTTAAAGCCATTTGTCAATTCATTCACTATTATTTGTAGCTGCTGCAATGGTTGTAGTGCATGCAGATCCCTTACAACGTTACGAATGGAGGAAGAATATCTGAAGCAGGAATGTCAACCGGACGGAAAAGTGATGACAAAAGAGGTAGCGCACACATCCTTCATTCATAAAACTGAAAGAAAGAATACAGGTATTCCGTAGTAAGCTGCGCTTCATTTTCACAGAGTCTCAAAACAATCAAGAAGATCAAAACCGGATGAAGAGAAAAATATCTGAGAAAGGATTGAAATTCTTTCACTTACACTTTAATTAGCAAAATTCTGTTTAGTCCAGAAAATCATAGAGATAGATAGCATTTTTAATAGGCCCTAAAACGAAATGAAGTTTCAAGCAAAAATGTGCGGTTTTAGTTATAAAATGAAAGCTTTTAATATGAATTCAACGATCAATTTTACGCAATGAACATCTTATGTGTACCACTGTCCAGCCTCAGCAGAATTACTTAGCAATCGAACTTGCAGTTCACTAAATCATTTGCAGCAATTCATTGACAAGAAAAATTTTACAACTTTCTATGCAAAACACCGCTTTCTTTCTCTCTTCAAAACGTTCCCACGATCTGCAATTTTGTTGCATCTGCCTCGATCCGCTTCGACGTAAAAAAATCCTATAGCTCGGCGGTCGAGGACTGATTGATGAATGGAAGATGCAACAGCTGGAGTCGAAATAAACCCATGAAAGTCATAGAAGTTTCGTTGAAATTTAAAAAATGAACAGAATCGCACGCTACAAAATCACATAAACGATAATTCCTTTATTTCTTTTTTTCTTGCGGTGGCCAGCACATGTAACGATCAGAAAAGTTGGTCTGCATCATAACACGTTTGGAACAATCCTCCGATGTGACGTAAAATAAGTTCAGTCCCGAGGAAGAAAAACAGTGGTTTCATAACAGATGCCTCTTATAACCGAAACAGTCGGAAAACAGCTCTCTACTGAGTCCTTGAGCTAGGATATTTCTACTCCAACTGAGCCATTTCCAACTCTGCAAGTACAATTGGCCACCTTCCTGTAACCGCATCACCAGACCACCGTGAAGGGGAACCCACATCGACCAACAGCACAATGAATTTCTATACCCAGCTCGGTAAGTTGTTAGCCTTAGTATACACAATACTAAAATAAAAAATATACAGTGCTGACTACCCAGCATGGTTGTTGGGTAGTCGACTTCAGGAAATACTTCGAAGAGAAAACATACGAGGAGAGCTCTTTACGAAACGCGGTAGAGACAGAGCGCGTTCAGCAACATAAACCCGCTAATTTTAGCCCTAAAAGTCAGAGAAAATATTCGTTGCACACAGCTAAGAACAGAAACCAAACTCCGTTATTTACCAGCCTACGTGAGCTCATTTATAAAGGAAATGCAATACCATGGCAACTCTGTTTCTCCACGTGCTGCCTGCAATACCGCCAGAGAAAAGTTGAGCACAGAGACAGAGTGGTGCGGCCGTGGTGACTTACTGCCTACGTGGAAGACTGGCCAAGGCGCCGCAGTTCTGTCAGGTCAAGGAGAGACGCTGCCGCAATCAACAACAAATACATTTTGCAGCCTAAGCACTGCGCAGGCGCGAGTTTCACATACATGAATATCTAATTATACTGGTGCACGTAATTTAGTTGCCACGTTTAACTTACTTAGAAACATACAATTGTCACCGTACAAATATCAGATACTCGCTTCAACTACATTCTATGAGAGTGACAAAGTGAAAAAAAATTTTAATGAAACAAAAAGAAAAGGTAGAATTGAATATCACACGAGATTAAGCTAATTCAAAATGAACTCGGCTCTAACGTAACCCTATAGTGTATACCATTACACTGAAAAGAAGCAGTACACGTCTGGTCAGCAAGCAGCGTAGAAGAAACGAGAGGAACCTTATTAATTCCAACACAGTTCACATTACATCGTTGGGTTTCTACTGCCCTTTAACTACTGACACGTGAGTAATGTGAGGTTTAAGCTTCCTTATCAAGAAAAACACTCCGTTGTTCCGTGAAAATCTTTCCTCAGCCGGGAATCGAACCCTAACTTCCCAGCTGTGAGTGCGATGCGGTGCCAGTGCGCCACGAAGTCCGAGTGAAGTCTTTCAAAACATTTGAAAGAAAAATGTGCAGGCCCATAAAAAATTTTGATGACTAGGGAGAGTACATTACGGTATCTGAATAAGATGATCTTCATGAAATTTATGGAGTTCCAACTCGTACTGATACGAGCTGGAGCGTAAGAGCAAATGGTATTACGCTCCAGCTCGTAAGAGCAAATGCTACAACTCGTACGTTAAAAGCTGGGGCGTACGAGCAAATGATATCGCAAAAATGCTACAACTCGTACTGTTACCAGCCGGAGTAAACGAGTAAGCGATCTTAAGAGTTAGCCTTTGAAAATTTGTGAAATATCTCAGCTGAATTATCAATTGGAAAATGATAACATTCTCTCATGGCAATTGCTTAGTTGCCTTAACAGCATAAAGTACAGTGAGAATTTCAAATTCTTGTTTTAAAACAGAGCAGTTCAAAGTAATTAGCTAAGTCCTAACTCATATCACTTTGTAAAACACACGTAGGCTGCATAAGTGCAACGCTAAATATAGTTTAGAAAAGCTTACAAGTATTTCTGTTACACACATAACCACATCCCTAGAAACTGTTTTCAAAGGGTATTTTGATGAGTTGGCGCTCTTATGTTTTATGAAACTGTTTTACTATACTTGAATAGATGATAAATTGCACTGCATTTCACAGCATCGTATAATGTAACCTAAAATCCAATCGAGGAGCGCATCTAAACGCGGGTGAAGAGTCCGAACACTCTACAAAATTAGATTAGATTATTCGTTGATTTAAAGTTCCCTATTCACATCAAATGTGATACAACGAGAGCAAAAAGAAGAATGGATCATCTAGTATAGACTGTAGAAAACGTGGAATCCATGCCCAGGTGTGTTCCCACACCGGATTTCCTGCGCATAGACATCAAATTAAGTAAGAAGAGGAAAAAAAGACAAAAAGAGATAACAAAGAAGGTGCACTTTACAAGAAAATGCTTTTCTGATAGTTGAATAAATTGCGATCAGGTACGGCAAGCTGTAACAGATTACCGACTTTTAGCATTTAACTTTTTATCAGAGAAACGTATAGTTTATGAGCTCCAAATGAACACGAGGATTAAGCATGATCAATATTTCAGTAATGTGGCACATGGTTCGGTCCCTTTACAGACAGACACAGCAGCAAGCGCGATATAGCTACAGGCACATACATATTTGATTGGCGATAGACCAGAGTGTCAAGACATGACAGAAAATTCTACCAAACGACAGAAAATTCTGCCAAACGACAGAAAATTCTGCCAAACGACAGAAAATTTCGCCCCAAGAATCCCCCTTCACACAACTGTACAACACTCACCCCACCATACACGCACAAAACTTGGCAGTATGGGAAGAGAAGGTCCAGAACTTGACACCGCGTCCTCAAAACTAGTGCACACAGACAATAATGAGGGCAGTTTTGAACACCCATTGGGCAAATTTCAAAACTGATATGAAAAAATGGTTTTGCTCAGTAGGTAAAAAAGCATACCAGAAGACCAAGAAAATGTGTACGTGAACATTATCGATGATTTGCTTTCATTTTTCACAGTCAAGAAAATGAAACAGGAAAAATTGTGAGTAAAATAAAAGGGACTAACGGGTGAAAAAATTTTTTCCAGCTTACCTTCCTATGAATTTAACGCATCCTCCATGGCAAACATTCTGTTAGTGAAGAGCATCGGAAAAAATGATGGCATCACATTTACGAAAGTAGAGAAAGAGAAGAACAACAAAAATGTGACACAGTAATTCGACTAGGATTCATGGCATATGCAAATAAACAAGCATGTAAAGCAAGCACGAATTTGAGTCGCACAGCACTCAAGACTCGGAAAGTAATTTTACCATTTTCAGACCCCAGAATACACGCTTCAAGCGACGCTCACAATACATACCCCATGTCCAAGTTACAAGATTGATGTCCCTCATTTCGACAAGTGATCATCACGTGAGCGAGGTTGTAAGCTTCAACTCTTTGAGTTGAATTAGAAATTCATGAACCATTTCTTATTTTGGAAGCTATGATCCTTTTACTTTTTATCGTAGGTTATGAACCCAACACATTATTTTTGTAGGCCATGACCATGACACTATTTGGCCGGCTATGATGATGAGCTGCCTTGCATTCCTCAAAGGATGCTCTCGACAACCGAAATGTCTGCACTGGAGAAGAAATGCAGCGTCAAATCCAACTTCGGCCTCAAAAAACTCAAAGATATGAATTACTTCGTTATTTAAAGCTTCCTTGAATTACGTCACCGTCACCTTTATGGCTCACCGATGCATATTATCATTATTACTGTGTTTTATGCTGCGATTTTTTTTAAATGATACAAATTGCAAGCTGTTATCTCCACGCACAACTAACTACACCTTCTATAGGTAATACTACAAATTGCACTCAAAACCAGTCATTTCTCTTGCAGGTACATACAACAAATTACGTGATTTGTAGTCCTTTCTGGCATTTAAGATTAATTATAACCTAAAAAAGAGATGTGCAAATGAACTACCACGTTCAGCTCCTAAAAAATTAAGGTTACGACGTAGATTTGACCAAGGACTAGCAAGGCCATATGCTAAATTAAATTCCTCATCAAACGTCAACTCATGCGGAACTTGAACGGTCACTTAAAGCGCTCATCCAACAGCAGCTCATGTAGAATTGAATGGTCACTTAAGTTCTCCATTCAACATCAACTTACGCAAAACTTAAATGGTCATTCACATTCCTCATCCAACAGAAGCTCATGCAAAACTTAAATGGTTCAGTTTATCATCTAACTTCAGCTCACACAGGGTAAAGTTTATTCACAAAAAACAGACTAAAATTGACACGAACAGTCGAAAATCCAAACCGCACCTCAATATCCGAGAACATGAGAACACTACACAGTTTCGAACGTACAATCGCATGAGATGATCGCCCAATACACTCAGTGTACATACTAAATACCTACTTCCTTATCAAAATTCCTAAATAATAAAATCATGCGTAGATAGATATATTTTCGGCGGTATCAAGCGTCAAGACATTTGCTACATTACTGTATTGCAACAGCTGGGGCGTGCACAGCGAGGAGACGAGCAGCGTTGTTCTATTTCTAGCCTCTGCAGTTAATCAGAGCATCAGTCGACATTAGACTCTTGTCAAACCCAGTCGTCATGGAAATAAGAAGAAATTTCAATAACCATGGTAAATAGGAGCATTTTAACATTTTTTGACTAAAATGTTTTGGTGGCAAGGTTGCTTTTAGCCGAGTACGAGAAGCTATTTGTAGTCAAATGGGTGCGCGAAAAGACTGCATTTAGCTTTCACCAAAAAATAGCACCCTGAGAAGTAGAATAGTCGAATCTTTTTAGTCGACGAAGAGTTAACACAGGTCATCACGTACATGAGTCTGATATAAATACAAGCATAATGTAGGAAAGAAATAATAAAATACATAAATACTAAAGTCAGAACCTGTACATCAGTGTAGGCAAACGGAAGCATAACATATGGAACATTCATTTTGAAATGAATGCTTCACCATTAGAACATAGTTTTAATTTTTCTCATGAAGACTTACAAGCATGTTTCATTTTAGAAAAGAGACCAGGCTCTATCTCGTATACATGCGCATTACTGCAGAAATTTCTTTACTCCACTTCCATTAACATTTCAAAAGCTCCTCCCAGGCATGGGTTAAAATAATACAAATTATTTCACTACAGTTGCCAGGTTATGAAAAATGACTACGATTTGATTCCTAAGAGCACAAGATACGCAGTGAATAAAGAGCTCACACACGAAACACCACGGAAGTTCTCTCTATATAACGCTGCATAACGCTTCAGAGGGATCCACGGAGACCACAACGTCACAAGTTCACACTGGCACAATTTTTTTATTTGACCACAACTTCAAGCTAAAAATCAGGAGTAAAAAGTAATTCAAGGCAACCTAACGTGTATGAAAAAAGGTTTATGGAGACCTATATTCTAAAATACATGTGCAAAATACTATTCTTCTATTTTCAAAACCTAGCATGAGTACTAAGACGAGTACAAAACCTTAAGCAACATTTCATAGGAAGCATTAATGATGCCCCAAGACACAAGCGCTCGAGAATAGTTCACATGAATGCCATGGAAGATCTTCAAGCCGCGCTCTCTGAAGATATCCGTGGCCGTCATCCGCACGCTAACGAAAGCGCCTCCAACGCGCACCTGCTGCTGTGTCTTGAGCACGTTCACGGGGTACATCACCGTGCTGATGAACGCCCCTAGCACCGCTCCTGTAATGTTCAGGTTTTCTGGCAGGTCTTCATGACTTTCAGGTACAGATGACAAAAACAAAAGCTTTTTTAATAGTGTTAATCTGCTTGGCTCATAGAGTGCAATATTTACCCTATACAAGTGTAATGCAGGTAGAAAATACTAAACTTGTAAGTGTAATATAGGAAGAAAAATCAGTTATGATGTCCTAGCATCTCCACTCACGAATAATTATTTCTAACCATTTCCTGTTTCTAACCTTTACCTAATTCTGCAATCGTAGAAATTAACCAGAGCTCTGAGGCTGTTCGAGGTCGGTGCACACGAGGGCTTCTCGTACAAAGTGTCCAAAAAGGTATTTCTACACCATCTACGCTGTGCTTCATCGTGAAGCATTCACTAAGCATCATACAATTCATGACCGTAAAACTGAGTAACATATAAATATGTTAATATTCTATGTTATGAATATTGAAAACAAATTATACTTCACTTGTTGAACACAGTTACTGATACACAAACTGCAGTAACACTTATTTTCATGTGGTCTGTAGGTATGTGGTCCTACAAGTCTTCATTGAAATCGTGACTCTCACAGGAGTTGCAGTATTTCTCTACTGAGCCACGTACATACTTAATTCACATTAATATGGAGAATAAAATTTTCAATGGAGGTCATTCTTGATATATTCTATTCCATACTAACTCATTCATTGCGTAGCATTAAACGATTGTAGAATAGACTTTAAATTTTACCATAATAATTTTAGCTTTTAATCATAACTTTCAAATGATTGACTTTGACTAAGAATTTTAAAATTTTCATTCCTATTTCTCCAGGAGGCCAGAAAATGGTCTCAACTTCAGCTCAACCCTCCTGCTGAGAATGCCAGCAAAAAAGTTCATTTTACTTGCACTTAATAACATTACTACTGTAAAGAATTGACTTTATATTTTCAATTTAATTTAGCCAACTAATGTACCAAAGGAAGAAACGGTGCCCCTTTAGTAACAATCAGTACAAAGATACAGTGCACGAATGTGTCTTTAGCTGAGCTGGGATTATGCCTTTCTTGTTCAAAAAGAAATTTGTTTAGAAATGTTTATTTTTAATTATTGTTAGCTTGATTCCTATTTGAAATGATTGTGGACAAATAGTTTTAAATCTTTACCGAGACACAGATTTTGATGGATTGTGGCCTAAAAGCAACATAGTGCCATGTAAGATTAAATTTATTCCAATATAAAGGCATTAGGGTAAACTCACTTCTGAACAGCAACTCGCAACTTGCAATTAAAATATTTTCTTTGAAGTAAATCCGGATTATTCTTCAATAAAATAACATCCCATAGCCCAACCTAATTCTAACCTCACCACTAATGCTTCATCATAACCACAACAAGAATGGCTACTGACATCTATCACCACAAACCTGACATGAAGTTACTGGCCACTTCGCCCCACCACTCGTGTTTGGTCCAGCACTGGAAGCGGTCCTTGATGGGCCCCCTCAGCCCAAAGAACATGATGTTGCTGGCACCATTACGCAGCAGCACCAGCGTCAGGCCTCTGTAGTACTCCTGCACGCCGTGCACACGCAGCTCCCTGAAGCAGTGGCCTGTGTTTCTGCACACAGACAGCGTCTTTTAGAGATTTCGAACATTTGGATAAGTGTACACAATGAGTGAGGCATACTTGGAACAGTAGTACAGTCAATAAGAAATTTATTTGAAAGAGAATTTACTCGTGGGTCAACTGTGGCTTCCACACTGGCTACATAAAAAAATTGAATAGATGATGAAAAATAAGACTAGAAAGAATGAGGATAAGCAAAAACAGGATTAGATAAAAGAAGATAAAAACAATGGATTAAAAAAGAGGAATAGAAATAAAAAGCATTACAAACAAATAGAAACTTGGAAGAAAAGGATTAGAAAAAAGGATCAGAAACAAAAGAAAAGTACAAAAAGAGCAGTATAAAAAAGACTAGAAACATAAGAAAATTTGAAAAATAACGGTTTGAAAGAGCATTAGAAAAAAGATATAAAAAATTAATACTAGAAATAATAAAAATTAACAATACAAAGATGACAGAAAATGAAAAATGGTGATCTGATAACCAAAACGGTAAAGAATAATGATTTTTTTACTTCCTAAGATAAAAAATATATATTAGGGGGAAATGACAAGCCAAATGCACAGAGCCTGAACATGGCTCACATACTCACCTGTTTTGTGCAACTCCTGCACATTATTAGACCTCATACTCTGTGAATCTTAGCGTTTAACTTGAATTCAACCTTCCAGCACAGATAATGGAGTTCGGGTTTGTTAGTATGTTCCCTTTCACGATGATTCTCCATTTCATTTAAAGTATGAGATTTCCGAAAAGTCAACCAATTAGTTCCCCCAATTAGTTTGTTGAAATTCTAATGAAAACTTTTCCTATAATCAGTGGTTGAGACCTATCAATTCATAAAAAATGATGAAGATTGAAACCTTTCAACACACAGTGAAGAGCATTCTCATTTTCATCACTGTATCTCCAGAGACTAGTATACAATGCTTCAGAGACCCACTAAAAGAGCAACCCAATATGAAGGCAGCCTAATTGCGCCGAAAGGAATAAACCATTAATGTCACATTTATTCAGAGTCATTCGTGATTGCAGCAATAATGAAATACATAAACTAACATATACAACTAACCTGTATTTGTCATGGAAATTTTTGTCTTGCATTAGGGTTTGAATTCTTTCGAAGGGGCACAGAAGCGCTTCTGTGACACCAGCCAGCATTGCAGACATGCCCATCACAGCTCCTGTTCAACCATGATAAATGGACGCAAGCTTCAATAAAATTTTTACTTCCACTGAAAAATATTAGAAGGACGTATAGATGTAATCATTACTACCGTCATATTCTTTGCCAAAAAGTGGGCTGGTGACTAGTGCAATAAATATTTGCAAGGTTCATGTTAAGGTTTAAAGTTTTGCAACAATCAACCAAGCAATGAAAGACAGAAATTTAGGCTTGTAGGCAATCGCACTGAAACAGAAAATTGACATTATGGCAAAACTGTATTTCACAAAAAAAGAAGCGTTCCACATAGACTCATGTTTATATTATGAAATATTGGTAAATCAATATAAACCACAAATATCAAATGTAGCATTGAAAAATGTTTCAACAAATGCCAGATCATTCACAATAGGAATAAATATTCTAAATATCAAATTTATTCAATGATACACCTGTATACTTTACACTTGTATAGACTAATTGAACCTTGAATTAAATAAAATTTCTGCTTAATTTATAAAAAATCTCAAAATGGTTAATAGAAAAAAAATTCGATTAGCTCCTGACAACTTCAGATGAAGGGTTCAGATATGGACCCAGCATGTTGGTCTCATTTTGAAGTTCAAATTTAGGTTCATGATATTTGCACAGTGGTTAGGACTTTCATAATTTTATTGTATTCAAAAATAAGAAACTAATTTACTTTTTATAGGCAATCAAACTTATCTTGCACTTGTAAAAGCTTCAAAGAACAAATTTATCTAGTAACAACCAGCTCAAAAAAAAAGAAAACATCCAAGTATTTGCTGAATATCCCAATAGCTCCAATAATTTTCCTTTCTCTACAAAACTTTGAATTTTATAAATTTACTAAATGTAGATTTTAAATTTAAAACAAGCTTAAAAGTTTGTTTTTCTCTGTAAAACGATCATACTACAAAACTGCAAAATTATTTGTTAAGAAAATTCTACACAAACAAGCTGCTTAATCAATGAGAGAAAAACTACACAATGCTTTGCTTACTTTAGTTACCATAGTAGTCATCCAATATTACATACCAAAAGACATATTTGGTGCAACTGATTTGAAAGTTCTGGAGTACTGGTCATACATCCCAAACATGATAGATGTGGAGAGGGACTTTTGGCAGAGAGGAGGCAGGATGCCTCTGTATAAAGTCTTCAATCCCTCAGTTTTGAGCTGGTTCACTGCTTGCCTCGTGCTCACACCATGCAGCATCTGCAGTCATCACCTCGTTACTTAAACGAGTCATTTCATGGAAACCTTTTTCAATTGTCTTGCATTAAGAGAAGAGAATTTCGCAAAATGTAGTGTCAGAATTTAGGAGTGTAGCTGGAAGCTCCTTAAAACTAATAAAAGGCAAATAAAAGCTGAAGTGAATCAATAAATAATGTTTAATTACATTCAATTTGATGGCCACCATGAAAAAAAAAAATTCATGGTTAAAAAAGTCTACCAAGTATGATCCATAAAAACCAAAAAGTTCTATAACAAATCATAAACAAATTTGTAAATGAAAAAATCATTACTCCTTGGTAGGCATACTCTCCTACTTTCAGTTAATCAGGTAACCTAATACTCGATTTATATAAATAATTGTAATTATTGATCAACAAATTTTTGGATGCATTTGTTACCAGGTATGGAAACTCCATAAAAATATTTTTTTTCATAGTCTAAAACACAATTTTTAATTAAACATACACAATTTCTCAAAAAATATAAGTAAAAAGAACTCTAGTAGCTAATTTCTGTAAGATATTAGAAACTTTAGAAAATCTCAGTATTGAACAGCAATGTTTTACACAGAAATAAAAAAAATATCAACATTTTTTATTGTTTGTAAAATCATTGAATTATTTCATTCCTAGTGTTTATTCATAGATATTCAATCAACACTTATACCATTTAATGCATAAGTATCATACAAGTGATAGTAGTGGTGGTGATAGCAGTGCTTCAGTAACTCAGACTATTTTGCACCAAAAGAGTACGGACCATTTAGTATGGACTTAGGAGAACGGGGAATCTATGCACAGGGTGTGTTCCCCCGCAAGATCCCCTGCGCATAGAAACAGCAAGTTAAGATGGAAGAGGAAGGAAAGACAGATTAGAAATCGCAAAGAAGGAATGAAAATAGAAAGAAGCAATAATGGGCATGAAAGATAGAAGTCCCGAAGGCCTATCTAAAGCTGAGGTAGCCTAACAGTGATCCCCTGAGAGCGCTAGTCCCCATAGCATAGGAAGAACAAACCTAACTAACCTAACCCTATTGCCTATGGCTTATCCTATGCCCTCTGAGGGGAAATATCATACAAACATGGCAATTTCTGCACATTTATACAGAAGATCAAACAAGAAACACTACTGTTCTTCAGTTTTATTTGTCCATCATACAACAAAAGTTTCAAAATTGGGGAAAAGGAGCCAAATAACTATAAATACTTTCTAGCTATGTAGCTAATGCAACACCAACTACTGTACTTCTATTTTTCAATCCATCAAAAATAACAGAGTGCATTGACAATAAATCAGTCCCAATACTATAAAACAATAGTGACATATTTCAATTGAATTTATATTGAAAGATAATATAAAATTAACCTAATGAATTGCAATCCAAAACAATTAAGAATTTTCAAATACCTTGTTTACTTACAGTGAAATATTTAGGAATTATATTTGCCACAAGATGATGGAGTGAAGGGCTTAAACTTTCATCAGGAAAATTTGACACAATAATGGCTATCAAAAAACGTTTTACAAGATTCAAATAAAATTTGCAGTTATGCTGAAAGAGCAATTTTTGGATAGAAAATACTGGCAATGGAGAGAGTTCTTCCATAATGATGAAACTTCCAGACAAACTACTTAGGCATATAGAAGGAATTCTAATGAATACCCAGAGAAATTGAGGCATTTGCTAGAATTTAGTAGTAGCTAATTATGCAATCACCACAGACAAACAACTTATAGTATAGACATATCTTACTTATTTTAATCATTGTCTGGTTGAAGTGCTATATTAGACTAAATATTTGCAGCGACATATTTTCACATGTTAACAAAAAACTGCTGTAACCAGTTATCATTATAAAAATTAAAAATTGCAGCACCAAAACTGCCTCACTCGTCAAGTTACTGAATGTTGTTAATACTTCTCAACTTCATGCAGTCCATCAAAGTTTTAAGGAAGAAATTTTCCATGGAAGTTGAATAAAAAATGTGCATCCGAATATGAATTAAAACATCAGGTATAGCAAATACAAATGTTATATTGTTAGCAGCAACTGTTTTGACTAATATGATTTAAAGTTGCTTTATAATTATTCTTGTATCATTTGACCTGGCAGGCAAGAAGCCATATTGGGAGGATCTTGACCTTGCAAAATTTAAATTAATAAACACTAATAGCTACAAATGTCAAAAATCATGTTGAGTGCTACGCATTCTCAGCCATCTACAGTTATCTCAAGTGCAAGCACACAGTTTTCAAATTTAAAATATCAACTACTTGACACAAATTTGAATAGATGACCTTAACTTCATGTTCTTTAGAAAGAATAAGAAACCAATACATCCAAATCTTAAAAACTTACAAAATGTAAAAAATATTTCCATATACACCAGATCACTCACCTGTCTAAACATGATTTTGTTCATCGGAAATGTGCAAGCAATGTTGATAACAGCAGCCCCCCAGCCACAGACAAACTCACGACCATCACCTTTGTTAAGGTTTTGTCCACTGCTAGCAACCTTCCTCAATACACTCCCAGAACTGGTGCTGCTGATGGCAGCATTACTGCTGGTGCTGCTGCCACTGCCACTGCTTGATAACTGAGATGCTGGACCAAATCCATGGAGTGGCAGAGGAGTATTGGACAATATGTCACAGCTTTCAGATTGTTTTACCATTGCAGCTACTAGATCTGAAAAATAAAAGAATTGTACTAGATCTGAAAACACAATAAGTATTGGATGAGATGTTCAACCAAAATACACATACTTGCATACATTAAAAAATACAGATGAAATATTACCAGTGTTCCATTAAAAGGAATCTAACCCTTGTATCAAAATACTAATAATGTTTCTAAGACATTACAGTATAGGATGGGTACTATTATGAGGAATACACAACAAGAAGCATCAGGAGCCTGTCTATTCAACTCGGTCAAGGCAGAAGTGGTTTTAAAATAAATCCATTATCTCATCCATAAACTACCATTGTTTAATAACACAACATCCAAAAATTACAAAAAAGACAAAAATTTATTGTGATATTTAATTAACAAAAAACATATATATATAGCATCATAAAATATCATGACAGCATTAAATAATAAAAACCCTAAATTTTTATGCTTGTAATTTTATAGCTTAATATAGTTAAGTTTGTTGAAAGAGTTTCTGAGTATAAGGTTAATTTTAGTTACATATATTAGTTATGTGTAGTGAGCACTGATGCAACCACAAGCCAATAGGTTAACATAAATTATGAACAAAACATCTCAAGGTACACAGCAAGAAAAGTTAACATGCTAGGCTACATTAAATTGGCATACAATGCTGTATAGGTATGCATTCAATAAAACTAACAATAACAATAGAAACAGGTTTAAATGCCCTCATACATTACTTTAATTTCTTTGAAATGTAAAAAAATTATCTGAATAGGTAAATTCCATCTTAGTGATGATCAAATCTATTTCAGTGTACACATGGTATCAGCACTAAAATGACAGCCTAGTTTTAGTTTTGAACAAAAAACCAGGAGTTGTTTTATTATCATTTACATTTTCAATGGCTTGTAAAATTATATTTAAATATCCACAACCATTCAGTAATGAGAACATAGAACTAAACATAAATATAATTAGGTAATTTTATTCACTGAGTGTTCAAGTAAAAAAAATATCCGACATACGAGACTATATTTTCCTCTTTGCGATTCAGACTTGGGTTAATATTCCTACTCATGAACACACTAAAAATTAAAGAACTGAAAAATAGCTTCGCTAAGAAAGCTCAATAACAAATACATATAAACAATGAGGTTATCTATAAACAATTTTGAATTTGAAAATTTAATATTAAAGACAATTTGTATGTACATTTCTTAAACTTTTTAGTGAGGCTTGAGATGGCTTCTTAAGCCTAGGGAAGGGATATTTGAGCCATACTGTACATATACAAAATCAATATGCAAAGAAAATTTTTAAAATGAATATACTTAAAGTGTAACATAGATATCAAATCAAGACCTACATATATATATTTAAAAAGCTTACCATACAAACACTAGCTATGTAATTTATTATATTTTTTCCTTCAACTATTATTTTTGAAGTTCTTTGACTTCATAACATTTCATATTACTCTTAACATCAATCCCAAATATGAGTAATGCTAAATTTAATTACTAAACTGTGAAGAGAAAAATATCACACGTTTGTTGAGGAAAAAAAACAATTGAATGGTTTATAAGGAAAAAATGTCCTAAGCCCAAGATGGACTAATATTTATCTTGAGTTGGAATCCTGCATAGGATGTTCTGTCTATTGTACAGCTGATATTTTAGTATTATTGGATAGGATTATTCTTTCTGAGTTGCAGAAATGTACTTTCAAAAGTTGAATAACATGTGAACATAGTTGTAAATGAGTTTGAATTGTTCAACATATCATCAACTGTTATACTTATTCCCAGTTATGCCAATGTTAGGATATGATTAGGTTAGGCTTGGGTTAGGGTAAGTTGGTTAGGATACATTTGTTTTGATTTGTTTCAATGATTTGACATAAAGGAATGTCACATTCCAATCAGTAGAGCTTATGAAAATGTGGCTCTAATTTTTGTAAACTTTGTATTATTATATTTGTTTGGAAGCAGGGTGTAATTTTAGAGATTAGCATCAGAATGTTGACCTCAGGCTTATTTTCCCAAATGCTGGACCTCACATTTGTAACTACATTGCTTCATTAGAATGATTTATTACACTGGTGACTAGGGGTAGGGGGTGCTCTGATAGATGTAATTTTTTGTGTTTGTGTTAAAATCTTGACAAAAGAGAAACTTTTCCTCAAATTTATTTAGAAGTAACATATTTTGAAATAACAATAATTTTCCAAAGGGCTAATCTACTTAAATTCTTGATTACACTTTAGGGACTTTAACAACTTTCTATCATCTCCTTACCTCTCAAGGGTTTTTAGAAGAAGCTCCAAAAATGAGACAGTACACCTCACCTTAATAAGGAAAGCTTCAATTGCTAAGAGAAACTTTCACCAATTTAGGGACTAATTTTTTTCAGAAATCATTATTCTAGAGAACCATTATTTGGATTAAAATTACACCTTGTTAAATTTGAAGTAAATGTTTCAAATATCCTTCCATGTAATTTTTTATATGCTTTGAAACCTTTTAAATATTTGTTACCACAATTCAAGAAATTTTTTTTTTCCAATGATACTATCATGAAGGCTATAATATGAATGCAACACCTTGTACACAATGACAACTTCAAGCAAATATTAATCTCAAGATGTTCTATGATAGATGCTATAGAAGAAAACTGTTAATCAATGCAAGGTTAAAGACTTTGGAAATGAATTGGCAGAACCTATACATAGAGTAAAACTGGAAGTAAACTATTTCAGGTTTATGACTTGTATGAAGATGAAAATGTCAATTCTGTAGAGAGAGATATAAAAGGAGAGGGAGACAGTCATGGGCAAAATACACCAGAGTAGGGCAAGTGACAAACAGAACTCGCAGAAGTACTACTAAGAAAAAACAGGTTTTAAGAAGCATATGGCTGTTGCAATAGCCTTTATTTAAATTTAAATTTTCTTTAACTTTAAGTTAACACACACTCTTGTTTTTATCCATATTCGTTATACTAAACTTTTACTGTCCTCAACACATTTATACATAATTAATTCAATACTGTTATTTATCTACAGTTTGGTGGAAATTATACTATTTAACATCAAAAATTTATGACACAAAATAGACTGAAGAGCCAAATATATAACTTTACGCTCACCGGGTGACTGACAACAAGAAATCCAGGGTCCTGAACAGCCATAACAAAAACTCCTAAAATTCGGAATGCTATTTTATAGCAACTATTCTACAATTTTGAAGTGCGTACCCAGGATTTTTTTTCTGTAGCTAAAGTGAGAGGACTTTATTCAAAACATGTTTTAAAAGTCATTTATTAAATAAATGTTTGTTTTTTCTTAAAATTTGTAATATCTTTGTATATTTTTAAAATCGGGCGCAACAAATTGAACGTCACCATTGCTGGTAAATTTCTATAAAACCATTCAGGAGATTATCCGCTTAAACTTTTATATTCTTTCTTCCATAATATAGGTGACATTTTTTCGATATCTAAATTTTGATTTTTATTAAGATATTTTGCCTGTGTAATTGCCTAATATGTGAATCAGCTTGGAAAATATACTGTCGGCACTGAGATGCTTAACTCTCTCAACGTACGGGGACAAATGCATTTTATGGTATGATACATTTCCGACTAACTCCTCAACACGGAGGTAATTTTTAGACAACCTGGCCTTCAGAGGGTTTTGAAATGACCGCTTGGCATTCCAAACTCCCGCTTGGTTTATTACTGTACGAAATGACCCATGGCATAATTTCACAAGAAATAATACTAGCGGAGCTACAGTGTTGTATAATGTGTGTTTTGTTGTGAGTCATGTCCTGCATCACTACAAACGAAACACACATATCGGAGTGACCTGACTACAGTAGATCGTATACGTCTCGGGCAAGTCGCGCTATAGTCAACGCTTTCTTTGAGATCCTGCTCGTAAGAAAGAGTTCAGAGAAGTCTAAAAATCCTTTCCAAGCCTCTACTCACCACGCCAGGAGTTGTAAGGCATAGAAAACCCAACGGTAAACCGTGTTGAAATTTAAAAAGGTTCTTTTTTTACTCATGACAAGTCATGCTATGCACCTCAGACCACTACACATCGTGCGTCAGTTACTACGGACGACATCACAGGGATCGCGACGACTCTCAATCGTTGAGCATGGCTTTCACATTTTGTGAAATCGAGCATCTGCAATACACGTTGTCTTAACTTTTATCGCCTCGTCATTGTACTGTCGTGTACTTGCATTCATTTTCCCTACAATCTCAGACTCTAGACTTGGAT
>VOMN01099580.1:0-12189 GCA_014899125.1 Orchestia grillus
AAATTAACCATGTATCGTATTGTCCACAAATTCAATGAACAAGAAACAATCCTCAATCTGCACAAATGAAGAAGTAGAAGAAGCAAAGTGCTAGAAGTCAAGAAAATATTGATGTGGTTTCAGAGATATTCCAAGGAAACCCCCAAAAAATGTCGCATGAAGACAAAAACGCGTTGGTCTTTTGTCAGTTGCTTCTTGAAGGGATCGCCCTTGGATTGAGAATACTCAAGTCACGTTCACTTTAAACACGAGATCTACCGCATCATGTCTAATGCTGGTATTAAAGTTTTTGGTAATAAATTTCATCATTGCAGGCCTTAAGAGTGTCCTCAAATTTTGGACAAAATGCACTTCGAGAAGTTTCCGCATTAATTCTGACCATACGTTTCGTCACTATGCAAAAAACTTGTTAAGATTAGGTGCAGAATTAAATTCTGCATCAAATAAGGCCAAGAATGTTAAAATCGGTCAAGTGGTTTAGTTTTTATAAGCATTGTATACATTTTTTATGAGGTATACATTTTTTTGGAACACCTTGTATTTTTAAGCTTTATTTCTTCTATGTCATTAAAATGAGATTATTTTTGAACACATTATATATGTGAAGAATTTTCTGCACTTGGCTCAATAAAATAGCCCAGTGTTGCTTGATTGGTTGGTTGATTGGTCCTTCTGTCCGTCTGTCTTTGTACTACGCTTTTCAAGATTTAGAAAAAAATTCCCTGGTCCGTATTCCTAAACTAATAGCGAGACTGTCAGCTAAAGCAGTCCGTATCAGTGATCCTAAAAATAGCATTGTTTCATGTAAAAGTTACCGTAAATAAGAGGGCATCTTAAGAAGTTAATATCATTTGTCCCGCCATTTTTGGCAGGTCGGGTCTACTACTAGTAATAACTAGCAAAACCCGTGAAAATTTCATGCAAATTTTTTTAGACAAACTTTAGATAAACCAGCCCATAAGAAGTGGTCCTCTCAAGTGTTTGACAGAGGTTAAAAGGCTGACTTCAAACGTGCAATCAGTTTTTTGATGCACGTCTCATTCTCAGACTAAGCAAAATTGCAGCATTCTGCCGTAGGTAATATGACCGGTCAAATGATTACCACAGTTGGATGTAATCAGTAGTTGGCAACTCCTTTAATTAATTTTACTACACGTGAGATAGGGCGGTGAGCGGTATAGGTGATTACTATCATATTCTCGAAACTCGAAGTTTGAATAACGTTTAAATTATTGTAGCTTTTGTTCAGCAAGAACTTCAGGCTATAAGAAAAATTAAATTAATGTGCAGTATGCTCATCTATCATTAATCGGACCTCCATTCAGCTGAAATCCAAGTGCTGGTTTTCGTTCAACCCCCATCCAGAAGATCTGCGTGATATCGGAAAGCACTGGGAGAGCAATGGAGCAGATTTTCAAACTGATGATGATATAGTTTGCAAGGGTTTTGATCAGCATGAGATGAATGTTCCGGACCGTGAGTTAGGACTAGCTAAAAATACTTCTGTGCTCCTAGTATATGGGCAGTTTGAGAACATCTTATTTCAGTAAGGGACGAAGGTATCCTATTTCAGGACCAGAGACAGTGAATTTCTGATTTACTTTCGAAGAGATGGTCGCTTTGTGCATAGCTATAAGAATCTTAGATTAACTATAATAATTAAGAATTCTGATCCACAACTGAAATAAATGCCCGGCAACTGTTCACTGAGAGCTCAAAGGGGAGCTTAAAATGTGTCATTCTCTACAATGGCAATTTGTTCAGTGCAGTCACAATTGCGCATTCAGTTTGTCATCATGAAGATCATAGCAACAAACACAAAGAGAGTCATGGAGTCGTTCAAATATGTCAAACACAATTAGATTGCGTGTGTTGTACTTGAAATATCATGCATTATGTTTCCTTCTTGGCCAGCAACGCGTGCTCACTAAGTACAAATCTCGGTTTTCTACGCATATAAGATAACAAAGCTCGACAGAAGAATTGAAGAGTTGAGTTGAAACGAATTGCTCTCCAAGACTTGATTTGAAGCCTGTAGATCAAACATTCTACATGAACGATTCGTTAATAGGAAGAAAATGAGACTCCCACTTTTGCCCTTTAGCATGGGTCTATTTAATGAAGAAATTTATAAAGTTACCCACTGAAGGCCGCTGTTTCATTTGCTCCATGTTTACGATTTCCTTGACGGTCAATCGAAAAAAATTAGGCCAAGTTAGATGGCCCGCAGATTTGACAGCTCGTCAAAGATAAATATTTCAGAAGTATGATGACAGAAATTGTGAAGCATGTTTCGTTATCATTCAATGAGGTCATCAAATACTTGATTGTAAATACACGAGCAGAGAAAAACGCTGAAATTATTATACCACCAATGGACAAAAAAGGCCACTGGTACAGAAGAAATCAGGCCCCATACAATGACACTTCTACCTCTAGACTAATCTGTCTTTTCTGACGTATTCTTTTCTGTTCATCTGCTTTGCAGCAAACATGCATTTTACCATCAGATCCAAACAAATTTAATTTTGAGTACTGAAATGGACGTCATCCCATAGTTCATTAGTCCAGGCAACACACCCGTTCCAAAATCTTTGCGTCTCTATGGTTTTTCATAGGAATAAGTTGTTTGGATGATAGAATTCGACAATGTATTCCCGTCCTTCGTTAGCTAACTGGCGAGAAACACTTTTCTTAGGTATTTTGTTCCGAGTCTTTACCCTGAATTTACGAGAAATTAGTGCAACTGTCTCGAAACTGTCCTTAAAGCCATTCTAACAATCTTTCGATTATCCTGTTCAGACAGTGTTGGAGGTCTGCTTGTTTTCGGTTTTGAACGAAGCGTCTTCTACGTGTTAAATCTACTTGTCACATGATGAACAAACTCTTTGACCAACGAACGGTACCACCAATTGCAAGAATTGACTTTTTTATCATTCTCGAAAATAAGTCATTTTTCTTGGAGAGACAGCTTTACCGGTCGATGCAGCCATCAGATTTGACAATGGTTTGAGCAATGTGGGAATGTTGTCTGTAACATCAACCTTTAAAATTCGATTCTTGAAAGAATTTATTTAGGGAAAATTATTATTTTTTTAATTATTATTTTAATCTCCGCACTTTTTTGCCGATGCATTCCTATTATGTTCCGAAGTTAATTATTAAAAAATGGCAAATAAAACCCTTAGAAGTTTTGTGTATAATTTATACATACTGATTATATATACACGTGCTGAAAATTTTGCCTAAATTCATCTCATACGCCTTGAGTGATAACATTTGTATGTGTCGTTTTGCATCCGTTCCTTACATTATGCTCGATACTGTAGATATTGATAATGAAGCATCAGAATTGTACATTCAATTCATTCAACGTTACAGAAACTTCTAGATGCGTAGGAAACGAACTTGAATAATTTCACTAACCTTTTGCTCTGAGAAAAGCTCGAGCTCAAATTCTAAACCAAAACAGCGGCAGTGTTTTGAAAGTCTGTAGTAGTAATTATACAGTAGTAATAATAAAAGCTACCCCAGTCAGGTGTGTTCGCCGAAATGCTGCGAGTTTGGTTCCACATCGTGTGGCAAATCCGCTAGTTGACTCCGTAACCTCGAGTCTGGGAGCTTTTGGGTCTGAAGTCAATATGCAAATCCTAATCTGGATGTCGCGCCACTTAAATGACGATAACTCGCAGTCCCAGCACTCGGAGCTCTCCCCGGACCCTCATAAGCATATTTCTGGCGTGCCACTTAAGAATGATCCTGAGATATTTCTATGACATAAACAAACACTACTGGAATCTTACTGCCAAGCTACGGGTTCTCTGCTGAATGAAAATGAAGTGAGAGTCGGAAACTTCTTTAGGAGAGATTTTCCGAGCGTCTCTCGCTTATTTGTTCTATTTAAAATATCATGGACGGAATACTTTCATACGTTTTTACTTGAAACATTTACATGCGTCTAAACTTTCTCTTTTAAAAATTATCAACTGAGAAATCTAAAAACATATAACTTTAGAATCAAATAAAATTGGTAGACAAAACCTTTAATCGCCTTCGTAATTTTGTTGCTGACATTCAGGTTAACGTCACATTGTAAACTGTCTGAACACGCATGGTAATTTTAATGATTCTACAATAACATAGACCGTTAAAATCAGCAATGAACATTAGCACTACAGCAGTACGAAGAAAAATTTTTTTTGTTATCATAAACACGAAAATAAATCGTTCAATAAAAATGTCCAAGCAAAAGAAATGACGGAATTGAACGAACATCGCAGCTTAATAAAGGATTACGTTACATCGTAAGGTTACCCAGTTTCATCATTATACTTCATGCACGGCCACTCAGAACCGAAAATTCTTCAATTTTACTGCTCTCTAATTGCATCAAACCGGATTTTACTTAGTTGAATTATCGTCTTTTGAATTTATTGCATCCCATTTTCGAAACTTCAGTCCCATCCAAAATTAAGGAACAAATATTAATAAGATAAAATTAGAAAAAAATATGAGCAACTCTCCAGAACCGTTTTCTGAATGAAAACATGTGCAGTGCTTTAATTTTTAGCGAATGTTCGTGTTACCAGGAACAATACAATACAAATGGTGAAACTTTTATTTATTATAGGTTTGCAAAATCAAGGAACGCAAGTATAAATATTTATGAAACCCTTAAGACTTCCAGCTTTTTTATAATTGAGAGACTACGATGGAAAAGATAAAGTTCACTTAGAATCGCTGCAGCATTTGTAATTACAGCAAAAAGTCAGAAAGTGGATACAGCTATAAAATCAGAAATAGTAAATTTGCGACAGAAAGCTGTTCAATTAATTAAATTGCTACAGAGATTATTCGTTTTACAAGAGTTTGGAGCCGAATTCTGACAGTTATTAATAAAACATGTAGGCCCACTAACATAAGGAAGCCTGGTAGACCCAGAGAAACTACGGCAGGAAAGGACAGTATAATTCAACGTATGGCACGCAGAAATCATTTTCTGACTGCGGCTAAAATTTCTGGGAAATTGGCATGACGTTAATAGTTCATGGCAAAATGTGTCCAGTAGAATGTATGAAATAGATCTCTATGCAGGATATTCTTGGAAAAACCCACTGATTACTAAAAAGGACTAGGTAGTAAGATGGGCAGTCCCATGCAAATACCTCCACTGAATAGAAGACTAGAAATGTATTTTTCAGGGATGAATCTAAATTTAATGTATTGAAAGTGATGGTAAACAATTTTTACAAAGGAGAACTGGTGAAAGTTTGAACTCTACCTGGATAAATAAAGATGGCTTTCAGTTTTAGCGGGACAGCATGATGGTGTTCGGCATGACATCAGGGCGCGGCACGTCACCTCTTGTACGCTTAAACGGCCAAGTGAATGCCGCTGTGTACAAGAATGTGTCCGGAAAAAATGTTGTAGCAGTGTGGCAGAATTTAGGAATTGAAAATCCTGTATTTACGCAAGATAAATCCTGCCGTGAAGCAAAGCTGGTAATGAATAATTTAGAGTAACACGGAATAGAGGTTATTGACTGGCCTCCTCTGAGTCCAGGCATGAATCGCATTGAAAGCTTATGTAAAACTCTGGAAAAAAATGTAACAATGAGAAATCAAGCAAACATTAGAGGTTTGTAGTTGAAATTGCGAGAGGAATGGGCGAAGATTACGGTTGACGAGTGTCGGGATTTGGCGGAATTCTGCGGGCGTAGAAACGAGGGTTACAAAAAAAAATGAAAATAATCATTAGTATTCTGTTCGTTTTCGTGTTGAATTAAGAAAACTTGATCAGCAGTTTGGGAAACCCATGAATAAAAAATTTAATTACCTTCATTGCATTACTTCTGGTATGCCTAGAAATTAACAAAAGAGTTAAGTACTCTACGTGAATACATTCAACCAAAACTTCTGGAAAATTACCTCATATTTTTTTAATTTTACAGTTATAACATTGGTTTCTCAAGTTTGAGCGCCACTGTATTTCTGCATCCAGAATAAGCTGCAGAAGTTATTATTCATATATTAAGTATATTGGTTAAAATAAAATAAACGGTGTTGAGTTACTTCTTACATCTTGAAAGTATTCTCTCAGAGTTCATATCTTCAAAATAAATAAGCTTTTTTGGTGTGTACTCGCCAGCTCTAAGCGTTATCGTCAAAACAGTTCCGTGTACAATTGATGAACGAATTGGCCGTAATATAATAACGACAATTTTATTCAAACTTCATATTATAATTATTTCTTCTCTTAATTTTACGGATTTAGATGAATAAATCTATTGAAATAAACACATTTTGTCAGTTGTCATTTCAGAAACATTGAATGAATAAATACGGGTTATGATCACTTTCGTAATTCAAACTTTTCTTCTGATCACCGAGTGATCAATCTACATTCGTCTATGACTTTAAGAGAGAGCATTGCGCGTTGAAGTGTGCTGGCTAAATCTCAGAGAAATGTACCAGAGAGTAATTGAGTTTTTAGCCGACCCCGGTCGAATCGGTTTTTGGATCTTACTTTCCCTATTGCATGAGGTACCTTTTTCCCCCAGTGTTGCTAAGGCGAGTATTTAATTATATGCCTATGAGCGTTATGGAGATATTCATGAATTCCCTCGGTCCTACTTTCATTCATAAGTTCAGTAGCGTAAGCATTTGGCTATCTTCCTTTTGGAATTGGATTCACAGTATTCACCGTTCTCAGTTATAGAACATTTATTATATCTATTCTTCTATTCCAATTTTTTTAATATTCAAATTTCAACTTCCTAAGAATCTTATGAACAGAATTTTCAAACGGTTAGATTTTGCATTTGCTGCTGTTACATTATGTTAATCAGTAATGTGTATGGTTGAACTTGTTATTACTAAATATAGTTCAGGATTCTATTTTCGATAACATTCACTGCTATAACAAGCGTAAAAATTTTTTTTAAACGTATGTAAAATATTCAGAGTGTCTTGATCACACGAGAATATTTTGCCCTCGAAAATAGCGGTGGGAATCATGAGTTCAAAAAAATTGTCATCATGACATCCTAGAAAATGGTATGGATGAAATAGGATTTGAAACACGTTAACCCATCAACTTTTATTAATTTCCTGTGAATTTCCAAAGGTTTATTGAGCATTTTCTTTAACTTAAAATTTAACTTCATCTCGATGTTATCCTTGTTAATTTATTATCAAATCAATATGGTATTAATAATTTGAAACAGAAAATATAGCATTGTTCATTTGACTGGGTTTGAAAAAAATAATGGAGTTATCTTAACTGTAATAAAAAAATAAACTCATAATTGAACCAGGAAACACAAAGCCTATTCAATCCAATTTTATTTTAAGAGGTTTTGAAAATGATGTCACTTAATACGCAACCGCCAAAGTCGACGTAGCTTTGAAATCTCTTTTCGGAGTTCACAATAACGATTTGAATCATGTGCTATGTAATCCCATTGAATTCGTGAGTTATTGCTGCCTATAGATTTTCGACACTCTAAGCTTTGACGGTTGTTCGTCCACTCGCGATTTGAGGTGACCCTGTATGTAAAAGTCACGTGGAGTTAAATCCGAGGAAATGGGGACTACCTGAGTCACATTGTCGAGAGACCAGATAATCTGGAAACAAGTAGCGCAGGATTCCAAGTTAACGTCGGAAGGTGTACTACGAGATTTTACTTTTTTGCAGAAAAAATATAATATAAAAGCTCAAAGCTCAGTCGCTCAGGATTCATACGTCGCGCCATCTTGTCGAAGCCAAACATCGTCAAGATCGTGATCGGTGAAGAATTTGACCACACTTGGATAGAAGAAATTCTCAAGCATTTTGTAGCAGCTGTCTGACTTCACAGTCAGAGTAACACCTTCTTTTGCGAAAACATAAGGACCCCACACACCGAAATTACTCATTGCATACCAAACCCTAGTCTTCGTAAGTGATGTCATTTTAAACACCTCTTATAAAATTGTATTTGACGTTCTGCTCAAGTGTAGAATTGTTTTTCTTGAATCACTATTAGTTTCATTTGTATTAACTTTTAAATCACTGCATCATTTTTACTGGACACTGGCAAACAATCAATCAAACAATATATCATTGAGGATTCTATCTTACTAGAAATCAAGTCTGATACGCGTTGACACCTTTCTCTTTCATTCCTACTAAGGCGTACATTTATATTATATTTGATAACGTTCGGAACAAATTGCTTTAATGGCATGCTCGTAAACTTAGAAGCAAATAAATTTTGAAAAAATGTATCCCGCTGCTGGCCTTCTAGTTTAGTGGTTTGGAAATTGTCTGAGTTTACTGTTCGCATTCGTCGCTGCCATGAGCAATTAAATATCATGAAAAGAAAACAGGAGTACAGCGGTTCTACGGTTGCCGCTGCCACATTATCGCAGTCAAAGTAAGTTGTTGCACTACTGGAAATGGTGTTCTTTATCGGGTCTTAAAAATTGCTTAAAATGATCGAGAGATGCAAATTTAACACTTAAATTTTTTGAAAAGATAATGAGATTATGACACCTAGTTACCCATGGAATTGTTTTATTACGTTCTAACCAAAAAGAAACTTGATAACTTGCACTGCAAAGGAAACAATCAGTCCTGATTTAATAAAACTGCGGATACTTTCAGTTTGAAGTGTATGTGACAATTATAACTATCAACTTCGGTGCTGAATTTCACTTGAATTATGAAAAAGAGGAACGTATGATAAACACGTTAAAATTTATCGCCGAAACATCTTAGTATTAAATCATGTAAATCATAAAAAAATAAAATTATATTTTGTGCGCTTAATTCTCATCGTACGACACAGAATATTCAGATTTTACAAAGAGATGTTTGTAGTGGCATTACGTTCCAGCTTAATACCTGTTTCTTCACAACAGAGGTGAACATCACAGTAAAATTCGTTGATGGAAATGATAGTTTCACTTCTCATATCAATTTATTTTGCGATAATGCTGACATCCATGATAATATTTCCTTAATCTTTATCTATCTAAGCGGATATTACCAAACGATAGCGTCACGTCCAAGTGTAGTAGGAGTATAATTGGAAATTTAACAGACGCGGTTGCAGCATTCTAAACGTGACTAGTACTTCATGGTTCCCCTCTCTCTCTTTCACCCACTGGCACGACTACCGATAACCGTGCATTATTGTACGAACGTACTTTATTAAAAACATTAAACTTTTGTACCTATCCAAGTTTACATTGTTCAGTCTAGCAACACACGAACACAGACACATCTCTCAGCAAACCGGGCCACGCCACACTATTTCTGACTTTTCTATGTTTAATTGAGGATCAAGAATTTCTATATCACGAGTAAACGACAAGAATTTCATCACTACAGTTTGGTTTCTTGCATGGCATGACTTTCGTTGATGCTCAATAGTGTTTCACTTTCTTTAAAGGCTAATAAGGATCCAACCCATCCCACGGTAGCTCATCCCTCGCATTCCCACAAAGAGTCAACGATGCAGGCAACCTCCTTCGCTCCCGTGGTTTCTAAGGGGATAAATTTCACGCTCGCGAGCTCCTAGAAAGGCTGACCATTTCAAGCGGTACTTGGCATAAACCACGACGAAGAATTTTGGAGCCGGAATGCCATGACGTAATTTTTTTATGAAGGGACGCGAGAAAGCCTTCTTTGAAACCAAAAAATTCTTTGGGTTGCGAGCACCCGTTATCTGTGAGCAGCACTAGATTCTTTCACGAAATAGTGCTCGTACAGAGAAGAAATTTACTCAGCTCTTTCGCTCTGTAATGACTACGTGAGTACTATAACAGGAAAGAATGCTTTGGCCTGACCATTACACGTAGTTTTCATGTTCGGAACGTTATAAGAAAATTTATCCTATCTAAAATGGAGACGATTAGCCGGCAGGAAGACTCAGGAAGCAGTTTTTTCTGACAGCAAAGAAAGAATTTCCTCATCCAGAGGAGAAAAAATACATAACGGAGTTCTAGAACCTCAAACCATCTGAAGGACCAAATAAATTCTGACCTCTCTTCAAAACTGATTCAGAACGTATGCAAGCGTGTGTCATAAAACTCTTTGATCAATGAAGACAATAGTTGCCACCATCTGTACTGGAATACGACAACGCTCCATGGTATAGTTAGCAATGAACAGTTCGAAGTATAATGTTTGATGTCACTGTAGCAGAAAGTTAGCGCCTTTATGCGTCGCAAATGGTGGGAATTTCATCTAATAAGTGCTTGAATAGTGTCTGCCAACTAAATGCATATGATGTGACTGGTGAAAATGAGGTATGGATTGAGTATAATTTAGTTTTTAGTTCATTTTATCAGCTGCGAAATTTCTGTGCATGTACATGGCAATGTATAAGTATGTACGTAAATTCACTAATAAAAATGCGTCGCGTGCACTGAATGCTCGCATATTTAAGAACATTAAGCCATCGTATTTAATATAGGAAGTATTTCGATTGATTTTGTAAGACAGAGAGAATAAAAGCCATTTCTTCACACTGATGTTAGGTATTTTATTCACATTGTTAGAAGTTTTACCTCACAACAACATCCACTGAGGTTTCCATATGGAATGCAATCATCGCGTAATGGTCCTCAAAATTATCATTCTTATTCAAGTTTCAAAAACCGTCTGTGGATGCAGGTGAAGTACAACACTGCCAGACACAAACGTAATGGCAAGTTCTGGAAACTGCCCCAAACTTAGGACGCTGCGTAAAGTCCAGAGTGACAATGGCAGCTCGTTGGGTCATTTGAGACCAACGGTCGGCCCCCCGCGGTCAGATTGTTGGCCCTCTGTAGTCGAGTTATTGTAGTTCTCTTCTTCATGAGTTCACCGTGGGCACATTTACCCTGGAATATGTCTGAGTTGACGAGCGGGAAGAATGAATACCTGATGGTTATTGTATTATTGCGTCACATGCGTTCTGTGTTGTAGCTGAGTCACTGCTAAGAGTTGTCAACATCGGACAACTGCCAGAAACTGAGCTGAGGAGTTTCCTCCGACCGGCATTCACTGCGAGCCCATTGGCGGCTACCAAATTAGATTCTTACAGATTAAATTATACCAAATTGTATGCGGGTTAGATTCCTGGGGTTTGTTTGACTCCGTTATTAAGTCATATCAGGAGTGGATAAGACCGTTACAATGAAATTAAGGTTAAATGTTGAATAAAACAGAAAAATTTCGCACAAATTTGTCTATGGGCTTTATTGTGTGTTAAACAGAAATCTACTCGCATGATAAAAATCAAATATTGTACAAATTTATAGCTTTATTCTGTCTTATACCATGGGATCCCGATGTAGACGTGCAGCGAGTCACGGCACGATTATATTTAGGAGAAAGAAGAAATGGATGCCAAGGAAACTTGAAAGCTTTTTCAACATGAATAAACATCTTATGATTTAATATTGAAGAAGTGTCATCTTCTAATTTAGTTGGCTTCTCGATGCTTTCATTTAACTTTACTCAATCTTTGATGTAGTGATGATCAGTTCATGGTAAGCGAACTGACTGCACCACTGTAACCTTGAATGCATTACTTTCTTATTTACTGTGTCCGTCCGCAAATTGTGAGTTTCTCCTCGGAGCTAACAAATAACACTCATGTAAAAAAAATTAGGTTTAGAAGCAAATTATGATCCCATCTCGTTCTCCCCTTCTTCTTCTGATGACAACCGACGACCATTCAAATTGTTCTGCAGTCCGTGAAACAAATAATCAGAAGGCGCGGGGTCAGAAAGCAATGCTTTCGGACTGAGTTCTTCCAAGAGACTTGACAAGTTCTGACTCAAGACAAGCAACACGCTCTTGTAGATTCTCTGGAAACAGCTCTTGTGGGACCCATTGGCCAACAATTGAAACCTTCCTGACCCTTTTCAATTGCGTAGCACAGTTGAATGGGCTACATTTATACATTCTGGAGGTAATGGTTCGGTTGCGTCAGTCTAGGAAAAAATCATGGTACTGATGTAAGTGTAAGTTATGGAAACCTATCTCTTTTTATTTCAATGACCTCTGCCAGTGGTAAGTACTGCATTTGGTAGCGGTTCTTGGCCGAGGAGCAGGTCACGCGGTGATCTAACGATACTCCAAGGGGAAATAAAACTCATCGATTGCATTAATATCGTAAACTAATTAATAGGGCACTTATGAGCCGGGCAGAAG
>VOMN01099581.1:0-10007 GCA_014899125.1 Orchestia grillus
CCTACCTCTGTCATGTTGTCCATCCTACCACTGTCATGGTGTCCATCCTACCTTTGTCATGGTGTCTACCCTGCCACTGAGATGGCGTCCCTGAGCTTCAATTATTAGTTCCCATTGCTCATAAAATAAGATCTGATGTACAATCATCTTAGTATCTTCCAGCCTTTAACTATGAACAAGAAGGGTTCTACGCCGCTGAGTCTGACATCGCTTCAGAATAATTCCTTGACTTCGCATGTCAGTTTTCTTCTGGTCTCATCGCACTTTTCCAACGTTTTACCTTCTCTCCTTTGCCCAGTTTACTTTTTAATCTTCATCATCCCACGAACTTGAAGCGTTAAAAGCGGGCGTGATTATCATCTTCGATCACGCAAACATACTTCAAAATACCACTCAAATATTGTGCAGGTCAACCTTCTTGGTTGCTGCTATCATGCATTCATTTCTCTTTCTTCTGAACAAAGATAGCTTGCTATTTCAAGCTCGTTCATGAAGAGTGAATCCTATCAAATTCTTCCTAGTTGATAGGAGGTCTCCAAATTTTTTAATCTCTCAACAATTATTGGAATGTATTTAAAATTTCCATCCGTAGTGCTATGCATGAAATGCTTCCTCATTTCATGCAACGAAGAATGCATCATCAGTTGATTTTAGCACAGTTACATAACTATGTAATGAACCTGGGTATCGTACCCCTCGAAAGTTGTTTGAAAATAGTATATTCATACAAAGACACACTATTTATTCCGCTAAGCCGATCTTCTTTAAGTGTTTTGGTCCCACGGTTTCAAGTTCTAAGACAGCTGAAGCTGATATTCTTCAGCGTCTTGAACTCGATGCAACTTTGGAAAGAGATCCATTGCCTCTATGTGAACCAGTCAAAGTTCAATTTCACACTCCCTTGAACTTTGAGGCAACGGATAAAACTACAAACTTATCTGGAAAAATGATGCTCATCTGATCCAGATCTAGGAATTCAATCGACCAAATCGTATCAATCTGTAGCGGCCAGTACGGGGCCGAGCTTCAAGCGGCACCACATCTGCAAGACTTGGCTCCTTGGCTGAAAAATCGTCGCGATTCTAAAGTTACGCACTCGGCAATTCGAAATTCGAATATTCTGAGAAGCGCGGGGCCGCCGCTGATAAGATTCAATGTTCACTGGGATGAGGTCTGTCGCACTGGCTCAGACATTTCTGAACCTAACGGGTCTGCTCGTGAGGTTTCAGACGGGTTTTGAGATGCAGAGAGGTGCAATAAATGCTTTTCAAAGAACAAGCTTTAGGNAAAAAATCATGAGTAATGCCAAAAAAAAGTAAAAACATCGAATGAGATGTAAGCATTGCAAGCACTGCAGCATAAAAAATGAAAATTTTAAATAATATTACAGACAAACTGACATTTAATCTTGCACCGGCTTGAATACATACCTAACATTGAACAACAAATAGCTTCCGATGATGAATTATAAAACACCCAAATAGAAAACAGGTTTTTAAAATACGTATCTATACTACATGAAATCAAGATCAAGTCGATGAGAACTCCAGTTTGGGATCTGAAGTCGACTGGGGTCAACAAATACGGGGCCTGAAGTACATTGGTCTGGGCCTGAAGTACATTGGTCCAGGGCCTGAAGTACATTGGTCTAGGGCAGAACACGCAGGGTCAGGGAACCAAGGGCTCGCGAGTCTCCTCATGAGTGCATCTTGTTCACTAATGAATCTTAGCTGACTAGCAGACTCTCCCCGCTAAAAATGGCGGGTCAAATGATGTGAAATTCTCAAGATGCTCTCTTATTTACGGTAACTCTGACGTGAAATAATGTTATTTTCAGTATCACAGATACATAGAGGCTAGACTATATAGGCCAGACTATAGAGGCCAGACTATAGAAAATAGACTTTAAAGACTAGACTATAGAGACACCGCTTCGGTGGTGCACTTCGGGCATTTTCTGATAGTCTAGCTATTAGTTTAGGAATACGGACCTGGAAATTTTCTCCAACCTAAATCCTTAAGAGCGTCACAAACGGGCCCACTAACCAAGCAAGCAACAGCTGTGTATCAGTTGTAACTGGGGGATATAATTCTCAAAAATTGCACGCATATAGTTATACTCAATATCGAAAAAGTATTACATGACTCCGTCGATATTCCACCAAAAGATATTTGAATTTCATGGCTCTATCAGCCATAAAGGTTCTTGAGCCATAGCCTGGAACGAGTGGCAGCGCTTCAGGAGGGAGCTCAGCATTTCACTTCAGGAGCGAGATCAGCATTTCACTTCAGGAGCGAGATCAGCATTTCACTTCAGGAGCGCGAGCTCAGCATTTCACTTCAGGAGCGCGAGCTCAGCATTTCACTTCAGGAGCGAGCTCAGCATTTCACTTTTGGAGCGAGCTCAGTATTTCACTTTTGGAGCGAGCTCAGCATTTCAATAAGGCTTCAGAAGCAGAACAACTAAGGAGGCTTCCCTCCCCTACCGTAATATGCTCTTGACTTGGGTAGAAGAGTCTCCCATTTGTGACAAAATGCTTTCTTATGTGATTTTTTAGAACGTAAATCGCAAAATTGTTAAACAATATCTATACTAAACATCAGTTAGAAGGAATGAAAGACCACGGATCATATTTAATTTTTGATAAAGCATGGAAAGTTGTAACAAATTTTGTTTAGGCAAAATTCTCACTAGCTCTATCCAAAAGTAGCCTTCCTAACGACAGCTTTCTTCAGATCAACTGTATCAACTGCATATATCTGTA
Source organism: Orchestia grillus (assembly GCA_014899125.1). NCBI lineage: Eukaryota > Metazoa > Arthropoda > Malacostraca > Amphipoda > Talitridae > Orchestia > Orchestia grillus. Next base: position 2,766 of record VOMN01099581.1, read on the forward strand.
TAAATTTATGTATACAAGTTATTTATATATATATATGCATATTAGCCCGATAGTATTTTCTTTATCTTGCTCTTTAAATTTTTTTGCACAACATTGCGGAACAAAAGGAATTTCAACTCAAGACAATTTCAAACGATATGACGTTTTTGAAGATTCTCACGAAATTGAGAGATCCCTTGAGAAATCTTCTCCGCAATAAGCTCGCGCAGGAAATTCTCTGCGTGCCGTGTTTTGAAACCATTCATTGCAACAGAGGAGCGCAAGAACAAATAGTCTGCGCATGGTAGACACAGATTCATTAGACTGAGGCAATCGGCTGCAGTAAATTTGTCAAGTTGAGGTTCATGTAAGTTGAAAGATTTTTAAAACTTCAGAAACACCATTTTATAAGTATACGAATATTTTTGACATTATTTTCTAACTTGAGTGTCCACACTATTTACTAATTAATTGCATCATGTGCATTATGCACAAGGAAAGAACATCATGAATATGTAATTTAAGGACACTTGAATTATAAGGGGCGTTGAAATGAGCCTGTGACCATTTCGTTAGTCTAACGATGCTGTCAACTTTATTCAACCATGCGTTATGCGTCGAGAACAATGTCAACGATTAATTTTCTCAATCGCTGGAAGGTTTGAAAGTCTGTTATTTTGTAAAGCTTTTTTACGAATCCTATTCACGGATTTGTGAAATTTGTAATTACCTAACTTTTATACCGATAGAGCTACCCACAACTTGGCTCGTTGTAGTTTTACGTCTCGTGGAATTTTAAATTATGAGGACCGGTCTAAAAGTCGTCAGAAAACCTGAGAAATATCTAAGATTGCATTGCTTTTCCCTAACAATTCCACAAAGGCGGAATTTACCGCTCGTAACGTAAGTCCCTTAAGTGCATATATGTTCGTAACGACGGATTTTGGATGGAAAAATAATTCTGTTGTAGTGAAAAATTCGTACATTTTCCGGTGTTTCTGATTAAAAAGAACATATTCAATGCTCGCACTGAGGCACAGGCTGAAGCTTATCAATACCATAAAATAATTACCAATGCTCACTATGATTACCAATGCTTTAACTTACAACCAATGCTCACTATGGTAGCGGAATCAGTTCCTTCACTAAAAGTTAATAAATAAATAATTGATGCCACCGACGTTGGTGATGACTCGTCAAACCTAACTGATATTATCAACTTGGTATAATCATTGCTCTCCTCTTGTCACACATACAATTACTCTGGAAAACCATCAAAAGCCTTGGAATACTCGAGACATCATCGTCAATAGAAAAAAAATTGCATGCATACTTGGTATTAATTCATGAAAGGAAAATAACTTAAGCTCTTTACAACAGGCTCAGAAACTACGAGTATGTAATGAATCGAATTAAAACTTGAAAGAAAAATTATTTTACGCTTAAACTTTTACAATTTAAAAATTACATTGAGAAAGATTGGCAATTGAAACTTGGCCGAAAAAACATAACAAGAACAAAACTGAATCTATTACTCAGAATGGTAAAACATATTACGGACTAAAAGAAGTAGAAAGCCTCTGGAACAATTTTTTTGTCACCGTAGAAAAAAACATTGCTGATATGATTACCACAAATTCCACCCAGCACTTGAAATGCATGGAGAACATCCACGAAAATAACTCATCTCTCTTCGTACCTACTATTGCTTTCGATGTGCTCGACGTCATAAATACCTCAAAAAATAAATCAAGTAGATTGAAATCGTTTCCTGCTGAAATATTGAAATGCAAAGTTGTTTTAATATCTTTAACCCTTGCAGAGATCATTAATTTTTCTCTTGCATTGAGCATTTTTCCGGACTCCCTAAAAATTGCCCGTGTGACTTTCATCTCCAAGAGTGGTGAGAAGCCCTGTGCGAACAATTATAGACCTATATCTGTCCCTCCAGTATTCAGTATAACATTCATGACAATTGTCTACAAAAAACTGCACTCGTATTTTGAATAGAAACATTTCTTTACGACTAACAGTATGGCTTCCGTTCCGAAAATCAACAACAGAGGGCATTCGAAATTGCCCATAATATCTTTATTGAAATGTAGACGAAGGCAAGCTTGTATTTTCTGTATTTTCAATTTTTGTAAAGCTTTTAACTGTGTAGATCACAACATATAATTATTGCCATAGATCACAACATATTACTAAATGATATGGCATCAGAGGCTTTTCTTTCAAATGATTTAGATCGTACCTAATCGCAAACAAAAAGCTATAATCAGTGATACTTTATCAGAACTCATGGCTATATGATAAATTCCCAAAGGGCCTGTTTTGGGACCTCTCTTGTTTCCGGTACTCATCAATGATATTGCTAAATCCATCTCATTCATAAATTTATACTTTTCGCTGATGATAGCACACTTGTTACAGGTCTTTCTAATGAAAGCCTTGTTACAAGTGTTACAATAGCAAATAAAATAAATGAAGAGGTACAAAAGATTTCAATGTGGTATGACTCTAATAAAATGTGCATCAATATCGATAAAACTAAATACATGCTATTTTCCTATAAACGGAATGCAAGTCTCCCGTGCAATAAACGTGCTATTGCCGAATACAAGTTTTTCTAATCAAACTAGGTTTCACTTATTCAATATTGAAAAAACATGCGTTTCCTATGCTCTGCCCTGCATTCTCCCCACTGTTTCTCTACTGTTACTTTCTTGGATTTCGAACGAAATGAATTCTTGATAATCGTGTTGTGGGGGTGATTGTTTATTTTTTAAAGCCGATTTCCAAGACTGCAGACTCATTTCCGAGCCTTGAGAAAACATTCTCTCCGCTATTAATTTCCTTTCTATGTTCACTGCAGGCCGGCATTCTAAAGTATAAGTCTCAACGTGCATTGCTTTTTGCAAGAAATGTTCTCTCGGCCGAATGTAACTAATGCAATATTACTCTCAAACAGATCTATGCACACACGGTGAGTCAACCTTCCTTTGATATTTAAGTGCTGCAGCGGCAGGTGGTGCGTGAGGGCGTGGGTGGCTCTATGATTCTGTGGAAAATAACTGCTGTGAGTGTACTTCCTGCAATAAAATATCATAACACTTAAATTTATTCGGTGAACTAATCATAGATTACAGTTACATTAATGTATTCTTCACGTGAGTAACTAAATCCCAATAGATGCGTGGAACCAACTTGGGTAGGTTATATCAATGTATTTAGCCGGCTCCTGGTACAGAAGCTTTAATAAAGTCGTTGTTCTACTCAATTTTAATTTATTGATACTAAGTTCATCTGTAGCTTTTAAATAGCACCTGCAGTCCAAGTGAGTTAAAATTTTGCATGAAATACTGGACTTGAGATTCATTACTGCGGCGCATGCAAGAGTAGGCCAACAGTATGTCTCATCCTGGTACATGTATGCGAGTAATGTATCATTATCGATCATGACACTCATTTATGTATTGATTCTGTGGAAATCGTACGGAACACATACATGTACTGAGCGTGTATTGTGTGTTATGATTTTGTTTTTATAACTTTTTTTCATTTCTTTTTTTTGCTTCATCTTGTGTTATGCGGATTTTCATCATGAATATTTTCATTGTGCCGATGGATCCAACGCAACGCTGCACTGGAGGAGGCGCAGCAAACCACAGCGCCTATACGTGCACCAAAAACATTTAATTTTCTAAGAGTACGTGCACCATAAACATTTAATTTTCCAAGAGTGCGCACGAGAAAGAAGTATTCTAGCTTCTTGCTATGTAGTTCTCACTGGCTTCTTTTCTGTCAATTCATAGTCGTAATCATTGGTAGCGTGCGTTTTTTAGCCATATTCGATCTACGGGCAAAAACATGTTGCGTTACAAAGACGGCACAATTTTGTCGTGAACCTCCGCTCACAACACTTGTATATCTCGGCGCTTCAAATTACGGTTCTATGAAGTAAAGGATTCAGCCTCAATTCCCACATCGCGATTCGAGTTTGCACATTACGTAATATTATACACTATTAGAATAATTTATTTATTACTGCTGTGTTTTATATCATCTTCTAAGTTAAACGATACTTATTAAATTTTCATGTCTACAGAGCGAGTTTGAGTATCATACCGTGACCAAACAAAGCGTTTCATTCGATTGATTTGGGTGTGAATTTGTGGTGAACATCATTTCTTGTTCCCTCCCCGAATTCATTGAAGAGGAATACCGTAAAAAATTGCGATCCTGTGTTTTGGAGTATTTGATGAAAGATGAATTGCGTAGTCAAGAGGTGTACGTACACTAGCAGTGTGTGTGCAACAGCTGTGTGTGTGTGCAGTAGTGCACACCTGCATTATGGACTTCAAGGCACAAGAAGGCTGGAGTTGCTCTGTTCGTGGCACCCCGCATAAAGCGTGAGCTGGCACCCGCGCACGCGCATTGACGGCTGGCTCAAATGGTGCAATCGAGTCCCTAGTGTTGAGGCTCAGCCAGCTGACCTTAGCCCTAATTTTGAACTACAAGCCCCCTACGTATGAAATATAAAACTTTGAGCCACATCGTAAGATGGATGAATTAGGTACATCTCTCCCGACTTCATCATGATGGGGATTTCAATTTTTCCTCAAAGTGTTAGACCACTGGAGCGATGTACGTGGTCTCCGCCGAGTCCATGCTGTAAACTGCCTCCCTTCTTTCTCTCTCCTTTCTTCCAACATATGTACTGAACCCGGTCATTACTAATGATAGTGAATTTGTAAAAGAGATCCTTGTTCTATCTGACCACAGGTCGCTACTCGTCGCTACAGACCTTGGACATTCACATTCACGGCATCTAAGCTGAAATAACAAAGGCGTTAGCTCCCCGAATTTTGTGTAAGAGTCGACGATTGCTTCTTGAGACGTGCTGCAAGCACCCACCTTGAAGATGGAGGTGAAAAGGCAGTCAATGCCCGAAGACCGCCGGATTGCAATGAGGAAGAGTAGGCGGCGGCTTCTCAAATCACTCGCAGGAACGACAAGCCCTAAAATTCGACGTCGGGGATATGCTGGTGCCGAACAGGAAAAGCAGTTGACAGAATCACGCGAGGCCTTTGCCTCGCGTGATTCTGTTCTCTGATGAATGAGGAGGCAAAAACAGTCGACCCCACCCAAAGCACAGTATTTCGGGCCCACCCGAAATATTTCTACACGTTTGAAAGGAACACAGCAATGACCTATTCATTGATCGGAAAGTTTCGCGAGAAGAGCAGCATTACCAGCGAAGCAAACGCGAAATACGAAATCCTGAAGGAGCACTATGAGTCTTTTTTCAGCAGACCAAGGTCTAGATGCCCTGCTAAATGAGCTTCTGCGAAGCCAATAACCTATCCTCTTGAGCGAAGTACTATCTTCCGAAGCAGAACTGGAAAATTGCATCGAAGAACTCTTTCGGACACTTGGTGTGGGGTCTGATGGGATCTCAGCGATCCTGCTGAGAAACTGCAAGGAGCAACTTAAGACACCTCTAGCTACACTGTGGAGGCTTTCAATGGAGACTGGAACTATCCCAGACCTACGCAAACTCGGTGTAGTCACTCCAATACATAAAGGAGGAGAAAACGTGTTAAAAAAAAAATTATGTCATTAACCCTTAACCTCGCACGTCATCAAAATTTTTGAGGAAGTAATTGTGAAGAAAATGGTGTGGTTCCTTGAGAACGCTGGTCTCTTCAACGTGCACCAGCTTGGTTTCGAAAACAGGGGTCGTGCCTTGTACAGCTATTGTCGTCCCAAGGGTTGATGAGGAACTGGAACGATGTGGACGTTGTATACCTCGACTTCGCAGAATCCTTCGACAAAGTGAACCATTGAATTTTACTAAAGAAACTGAGTGCACAAAACATCGGAACAGAGCTTCTGAGGTGGATCCACTGTTTCCTAACGAAGCGTAAACATGTCGTTCCCAGAGACAGGCACATCTCGTCGGAATCCCTTGTCGTCAATCGAATGCCGGAGGGCCACTACTGTTCCTCTTCCTCGAACATATCTCAGACATAGGTGCATCTATCTTCTTTTGTTGATGACACGAGACTGTTCAAGGAAGTGAACGATATCGAGCACTGCGATGAGTTACAAAAAAGCCATGACAAAAAATTTATCTCTGGGCACAGTCAAACAACATAGAATTCAACGAAGGTAAGTTCTAACTGATGAGATATGGAAAGCACCAAAGCGACATGTTATCGGACAAAACGGTGGGGGCATGACAGAGACTTGCGTGTTGTCGTTGAGGACAGTGGACCACTTCAAGAACATATTGAATTATCAGTCAAAAAGAGCCAACGCCAAATTAGTTATCATGTGAGTCTTCAGGACACGCGAATCGAGACTGATGCTAGAGTTGTTCAGAGCGCTGATCCTGCCCCTGGCTGAGTACTGTAGTCAGTTACGGAATTCGGGCACCGGAGAGAACACATTGAAGCTGGAAAGTATTTAACGAAGTTTTACTACAAAGATTTGCGAAGTTCAGCAATTAGATTACTGGGAGTACCTGCAATTTCAATGGTCTTCAACTGCATTTTCTTCAGCGAAAACGAGAGAGAAACCTTATCATCTGAGCATGAAAAAGGATTCGTGAAATGGTCTAGAATTTCACAGAAGAAAACTTTACGTTGTGCACATTCACTTCGGAAAGGAGTGTGTTGTACCCACATTCAATCTTAGGGAGGTCGGGGGCATTCGAACGCGACATGAACAGTCCTTCTCCGTAATGGGGCGCAGGCTCTTCACCTCTGACAAAAAAACTTGAAGAGTTTGAGGGATCACAGATAGTTTCAAAACGAAACTGGATAACATCCTAAAAACTGTCCCTGATAGGCCTTCCTCGGCCCATTTTAATTAAACGGCAGAGGGAAATGGCCTCATTTAACAGGGCGCTTATATGAGAGCCCACAACAAACCAATACTGAGGCGGCACTCCGGTGTGGCCCGGGTGTGAAGGCTTGAACCTCTTCAAGGTATCCATGGTAAGATAAAGTGTGCAGTAATTGTGTGTGCAGCAGTCGTGTGTGCAGCAGTCGTGTGTGCAGCAGTCGTGTGTGCAGCAGGCGTGTGTGCAGCAGGCGTGTGCGGGCTGCAGTTGGCATCACTCAGGTTCCTACTTTAACTTCGGTGCTGGGGACAAACAAGCGCCGAGTTTGTAATTAACACACTCGTACTGAGAGGGGGGCGTAGAGGGGGGTGAAGAGGAGGGGGTGCAGAGGTGGGTAAAGAGGAGGGGGCGGA
>VOMN01099592.1:0-16486 GCA_014899125.1 Orchestia grillus
TCATTTTTCTATCAGAGGTCCGCCCCCACCAAAGGAACAAATTCCCCCCCACCAAAAATTCCACTTTTGGACCATTTTGATTGGAGGTGGTCCCCATAAATTTAGACTGCCAAGCCATAGCTCAAGAACTCTGGTCTCTGTATCAGTATCAACGGACCTATGACAGCTCGTAGTGGTTTGTGTCTTACTATTGATTGACGTTAATTTTTACTAGTGAACATTTTTTTAACACACCTGATCATATCCTCAACCTGTAAATTTGATGAGTTGGGTTGGGGTGCCTGTGCAATTTTGTTAGAAGATTTTGTTTAGCGGCAGTTTTACGTCTTCATTCTAACGAATTTAGCTTCCATTGTGAGACAGCTCGTAATGAAGGAAGAGACATTTCTTAAGTGACAACGGTCCAAAATTCAGTGAAAAATAAATTGAATTCATGATTATGGATTTCAACATATGACAATAGTGCAAACATTGCTGTGGGGAGTAAACCTGAAAAATATGAAAACGAATGGTATAAGAATCATGATCATATCGAAGGATAATGTGTACATGTACATCTATAGTACTTTTTTCATATGCGAAAGACGCTTTCTCCACTTTTTTTCACACTACAAATTGTTTTTGCCGTACTGGATGCATATCTGTGCAATAGATCTGATTTCTAATTAATATAGTTGCATCTGAACAGAACATTTAAATAATGTAGTGTCTACACTCTTAAAAGTATTGTTGTTTGGAAATAACCCATCATTTGTAGCCTATTTATCTTGTAAATAAAATAACAAAATTTAAAACGAACTTGAATGCATTATCACATTGGACAATCAAAATATACTTATTGTATTCCAATTATCGAATCATTGAGCCGTATCCAGGGTTCAGCATAAGATCCTAACAAACAAATTCTTCGAACGCTTTGAGTTCAAGAATATACCATATATACCATATAAGAATATATCTAGTGCATGCATAACACTTGCAAAAGATCGATACTTCTGGTGGAAGTCTTCGTAATTTTATTTTAAATAAAAGAGCAAGGAGAGTCGAAGAAAAAGACATACAGTATTTAGAAAGTTTCAGATCTGTACCCATCGTCATCTAAAAGTAAAAAATGGAAGGAAACCTGGAATGAAAGATACATCTAATGAAAGAAAATTTCTGCATCACTGAAAAATTTTGAAATTGCAAAAAACGGAGTTTATTGACCCTAAAAAACTCATGATTTAAGAACAACTAACGGATATGAACTTGACTGACTGTTAAGAGAGGGTTTAAATTAGAGTCTGAAATTCTAAGATCAACGACGTTGGATCACACCTAATAATTGCAAACTGACTTGATTCAGGTATCATATCGCAAGACTCTGCAATCCCGCACAGCCGAGTATCGTGGATTGGTAACTAGTTTTAAAGCTTACCCTTGCGTGCTCGGCAACTCTTGATCTAAGACTACGTGTCGTCATGCCCACGTAGCCAGATGCACACCGTACAGAACTGTACTTGAGGACTGCACAGCAAGAGATAGCTTGTTTTTATAGTTGAAATTTTTTTTACATTGAGTGGTACTTTTTACAGACAAATGAAGGGTCTAGGAATGGGGCTACCATTAGGGTCTATTTTCGTAAACAGTTTTTATGAGTTTTCATTAATCTAGATGGCTTCTGAATTGTCCTGCAGAATTTTGGCCAATTTTCTACAGACGCTACATTGACGGTACTTTCATGTTTTTCATTCTTAATCGCACGCTCGATTATTTCTCGATTATTTGAATAACGAACATTTAAAATCTTAAGCTCCTGCCTATCCAACTTTGACCTGCGTATCCTGGAATCCATGTGCATCAAGTTGAAACCCTCCCTTAATTTTTGTTCCAGAATTTTGTACCTTTTAGATTAGTAAGAAAAACTTAATGCATGATCGAGCATTTTAACGGAATGCAAAGTGCATACTGTCTGGAAATAGTCAGGCATTAACCGCTGTGATTTTTTAAAATTTGTTCTTATCTAGCTCTTGATTTTTTTTGTGATTATTTTTTAGTTAAGAATTAATTTAAATTACTTTGTGAATAATTTTAATTTTTGATTAAATTAGTGATCATTTTTTAGTGATCAAAGATTCAAAAGTAATTTTACTCATGCAATATCTTGAGTACTACCAGGCTTTGTTGAGAATGACCTTCGGTTTGAAATGTCCAAATTAAAGGTTTTTGAGTTTTTTTTCTTCATTACTTATATTATCAATTTTCATGTTCGTCTTAATTCTAGTGCTTTAATCAATGTAATTTGATTTTATCAGTCGTAACAGTGATGAAAAATTTGTAAAATCTCGAAAATAATATTGGTCAATTCCTATGTAATAATACCATAACATCGTTAAAATATGCCACCGCTTGCGGCTTTGGAAGTGTGATACAAACAACCGGGGCTTCAGAGAGCTATACTGGTCAAGAAAAACGTCCAACAGAAGAGTCTGCAAGAGGACAGTGCCCAAAAATGTACGTTCTGTACCCACTGCTTCCTTGTCTAATGATAACGGTATGCGAAGGAGAGCTGAACGTACCTGCTGTTAAAAGCGCACAAAACTACTTGTTCAACACGAAAGTAAAAATGTAAAATAATGCTACAATGCCTAGGGGATTTGTTTGTGTGGAGGCTCGCTACCTCTTACGATAGATCCTTGTGGTGTTGTGTTGAATTGTCTTTCTGTCCAAATTATTCACATCGGAGGAGACAACAACTCAGCGCAACAAATAAGAGCTACGACCACCATAATAGCTCACATCCTTTAATTAAACAAGAAATCATTTCGGTAATAGTTCAATCGCCCAACTTGTTATAGTGAGGCTGAAAAACTCCTGATCATGAGGCTGAAAGAGTCAAAATTTAATAATGCTCATTTTTTTTGTGTTCTAAGACAACCTTCTATGAATTAACAGTATATTCAAAATCTCTGACAAGTTTTCGTGATACAGAACTCCCCTATCATTTTGTCCGAAGAATTGAGTAGTTTTGCTTTATAATGTACAGTATTTAGTAAATGAAATTCGGCACTCAGAGTTTTCACTTTGCTTCAAGGCGAAGTCGTGAGAAAAAATGATAATTACTACTTATTGTCCTCACATGTCACATTTACACTGCAGTTCTTACAATCTTTTTGCATAAAAAATAGGATTTATCATATTTGTAGAGGATCCCCACCTCGTTATCTCGTTGAGAGTGAGAAATTACAAAATTTAAACCGGTGTTAAAACCAACCTCGATGAAATGAAGTTCGGAAGTTTGTGAATGCATAAAACCCCCTGAACTGGTCGGCTTCTGTAAACATATTTTTTGCAGTGTTGGTGTCAGACATGTCTCAGTAGATTGTATACGGAGAATCAAAAAAATTCTTAACGCAATAATTAGGAGATTCACTCGGAGTGATTCTATTCGCAGCATTTTAATTTCCACGGGTGAAAATTTTTCACCCAGTGACAGTGTACTTTCTGAACTAATGAAGTGACCCCTTGATTACCATGTCTTTCATCTGAGATAATTTCCAAAGTATTTCAAGACTTCGGTTGTCCCCAACAGCTTGGGTTAAGTCAATAAATGCTACACGCTTCAAGTTCACAATGAGAAGTTGGTATGAACTTCTCGCTAAGCGTTGGCCTATAACATAATGTAAAGCGTCTAATACCAACCTTCTTCTGCGATGGACAAGGGCTAATAAATGGCAAGCGTTGTTTTTGCTCTCATTAGTCGCTCATTGTGACGAACCCGTGCGTGCAAGGGCAGGAGTTATCGAAGCCCTTCTATTCTAATACGATTCTCAACCAACATTTCATACGTTTACAAGAATTTTTCTTCTTTTTTCAGCAATATTGTAGGGGAGTTTTGAACAACACTGTTTTTAGCTGAATTGTTCGTAAGATTTTTAAGGTCATTAAACAGTTAAGGAGAACGGTTTCCTGACAAAATTATTGATTACAGCTTGCTGTCTAAATTTATTTATTAGGTTGGTATTCTATTGTTTGCCATGCGGAGGTGTCATTTACGCCGTCAAAGGAGGTCTGAAATTTAGTACCAAGGCCGTCTCACAGCTGACGCTAGGCATTCTCTAATTGCATTTATCCGATCATTCTGTTCATTACACTATACTTGTTTTTTTGTCTTGATACATTAGACCTCCCTTGGTCTTCCTGAATAACTTGAATTTAAATCAAACCTGGTTAAATTTCCTTTTTATCTTGAAACGATTCGGACATTTGACACAAATGATACAGCTTTGCAACTTCACTCGGTTTACATGCTGGCCAGTTTATTTACACTGTATTACTTTAACAACTAAGTTGTCCGGTTAAAAACATTGTTTGCCTAGAAGTGGATTATGCAATATTCGGATGATTTGGAAAACGAAAAGGTAAGAAGCAAAATTTAATCTGTGGAAAGTTATCGCACTAACGATGAGAATCTCGCTGTTAACTCCTTATCAGATAAATTGTTTCCAGCATTGCACGCGGAACTGAAAATATGGTCATTTTCTAAATTGAAAATAAAACATATTTTGTTTATCGAACATCCCAGTCAAAAGTTACGCCCAGAATTGCGAGTGATCATGGCATTTCGAAGCCCGTGACAGGACAAATCGCCGCTGCAATTCAAGGGTAGGCCGAGGGTTCTCTACGGCCTCGCATGACGGCGCAAGTTCACGGTAGACAAATTACAGCCGTCCTTCGTCGTCTGTAGAAAACCGCGAGGCGCAGATCAGCCTTGCCAGGCCGTCGCCCGGACACAGTTTACCGCAGGCCAAGGCAGGATTTCTCGGCGCAGGCCCGCATGTCAGAGCCTTGGCGACGCAGACGCGGCGCAGGTGAAACCTAATCCAAATTGGACATTTCTGTGCCGCCGCATCACTGTTTCGGGACAGATATCGCCGCGAATACGAGGGTTGTCACCCGCAGCCTGCCCCAATGCCGGACCAAATTATCAACTGGGTTAGTTCTATAAACTCTATAGAGTTATTATGAGAAAATCTATCAACAAAATTCGATTCAACAGTTCATTTCAACTTACGTTATCGAAGAGGGATGAGTATAATTATCCTCCATGTAGTTATGAAACGTTGTCAATGATGGGTATAATTATCCACCAGGTAATTATATCCATCTTCGATGACATAAGTCGAAATAAACTAATGAAACGAATTTTGCTCGACTGACCAAGAAGGTAAGGTAGTGGAGTAGAAGTTTCGAGCGTTCCGTACCGTTCCCCACAGCTCAATCCTGCGTTTGGATCGCTGTTGCTACCACAGAGAACTGGAATAGGTTGTTGAATAATCAAAACCTGGGTGGTAAGAACTGGATGAGTCAGTAAATAATCGGTGTTACGTGGAAAAAGGGTCGAAACAAAAAATTGCTAAAATTTTGTAAAAATCTCATTAGGTAAGACAAGCACCGTTTCACAAACATCCGGACCGTCTGTTAGAAAATAGCTAGTTAATTATTGATCCAAATTACATGCTTATATTTTTCTGTTGATTTCATGCAGAAAGTTTCTCTTTGGGTATAGCTGTTTAAAATAAGTATGGATGATCCAGGGGCTTCTTTAGATAAATAATTGGATTATGTGATAGAATTACTGGAAATTGTTTGTTTCATAAATACGTAAACACAAAGTGCAAATAAGCTTTTCGATAAACAAAGACATTCATTGATAAGTAAACTTTTATTCAATCTCTGATTATCCAATTCCTCAGAACGAAATCGTGTTTCTATTTGATTCTAATTTGGCGATTATTTTCCGAATGCGTCTTTGCTTTTTTTTCATCTTTTCCTTCACGCGCCTTACCATCCGTGGGCTCCTCTATTAGAGCTTGGAATCCATCACCAATCTTTCTTGATCGCCAAACTCGAAGTAAATAAAATCAAACTATCAATCTAAGGAATGGATGGAGTCGCCAAAGAATTAACCTTGAAAGGGTCATTGGTACAATCCTTGATCGTTTCAAAAACTACTGTTGACATTTCATAAACAGTTTCCTACGGTTTTCTTGCAAATATGGATACCTTAGACGGTAGCTGTTTTTTTTTGTACAAAGCTAATGGCACCCTCACGCTTATTGCAAAGAATTATTTAAAAATTAAAACAAAAACTTCTCTAGAAATTTTTGAATACCTTCCCATGTTTTTAGTATCCATTATCGAAACTCAAATCTCTTAAAATCCCTTTTTTATTATTTTGACAGAGGGAATTTTCTACATCCGAAGCCACAAAAAAGCATTCTGATCAAATAATCAGTCAACAACCTATTAACATTCCAACAGAAGAGTAGAGTTTTTTGGGTCACCCCTTTTAAATCCCCACCACAGTGCACCCCATGTGTGGAAAAAAGAGGTGTAGGTAGGTGTACAAAAGCGCACTGTTGCCCTCAACAGACTGCAGTCTGCTCAACTAGACACATAGTAACACGAGGTGCCTGAAAAAACCGAAGAGAGACTGCAACACGACGTGTTCAGCATTTATTATAAATTAGCGTTCAACTTCATCCCGTACGTATCCTATGAAAGGGTTTTAATTAGTTAAATAGCTATTCCATACATCTCACACTTTTTCCCCCTGTCACTAACACAGATCTGCATTAAAATCATTACTTTTGAAACATAGCCTTACTGAAGTAATCGCCGTAAACGTAACATCTGAGCTCTGTTAATGTTTTAACTTTGCAACTAAATAAAAAGACTTTGACGTGCTCCTTCTGGATGGTAATGAAATTGTAAAAGTTATGTCGTGCATTGTGCTGGTGAAATAGTCTGGCTGCAGCGCGACAGTGTCATTTTGTGTTGCAATGAATGTAATACATCTTTGTCACGCCCAAATTTTCCAGAGAAAGACCAAGAGGACTTCGGAGTGACACAAATGCTTTCCCGACATACTAAACTCTCAGATGCGAAAATCGCCATGACAAATGAGGTCCATTGAGCTTTTCGTGTTGAGCCATCCGTCTGCTTAACTCAGTCCGCCTTACTTTTGCCGGAGGTAGACGGTGACGGAATAGAAACCTACTCCGGAGACCCTCGTATTAAGGGTTTAACTTCAAGTTGTTGCTAATAACAGCGAATTGTGATGGCCAGAACTTTCCAAAGGCAGCTAATCGGGATTAAATACGACAGTTTCAACGTATTTGAAGCAACGAACACTTTTGAATCTGTCCAGAAACTTGCTCTTTAGTAAGGCAAGTGGGAGAGAGTGAGAAATTGGAGTATTCTACATAGCTCCATGGATTTGTTGTTTACACGAGTGAGATAAAGAGGAGGAAATACTTAATTTACGCAGCTCAAAGCTAAGCCAGTAATGCACTCGGTAAGAACTAAAAAAAATTGTTTAAGCGAATACAAGAAATGAGTTTTCATTTAGTTCCATTCTTTATATCAGTTATCAAATTTCCGTGTAGTTTACTTTTAAATGTGAAGAATTGGAACTAATAGATTTTGGTTAACATTAAAGTTCCATGAGTAGTAATTAGATTTTTTGATCAAGCTTTTAATGCTAACTCGCATAAGTTTCATGTTATTTAGTATGAAAGTTCACCGGGAAATGTAGGAATAAATATTATGACAGGACCTCGTTCGTCCGTGCTTTGACTTACACAAAACATCCGAGTTCATATTCGCATTATGATCAAGTTCTCATTATTGTAAGAGATACAACGCAACGCCTTCTTAAAGAATGACATTTTGACGTAGTAGTACTAAATTTAAGAAACACTGGCCCAATTCTCTGCCATTAATTGTCTCTCCTAGAGAGACGAAATTTCGTTTTTGAAGTGCGGTAGTAGCATGAGGTCCCAGGCACTATTCGGGTAGCCGACAGTGACGGTTAGGACCCTGAGACTCGCTCTGAGTTGGGAGTTGTGAGACAGCGATGCGTTAAATGACGCCAAATCCCTCCCTCTCACTGGTCCTGCGTTCCTTTAGTTTTGTGTTCTAGAGGCCTTGATTTGGTTTCATGGTTTTGTTTTTAATTTTAGGCACGCAGGTCGTTTTCGCTTTTTGTAAACTTACTTCTGGTGTGAGAAATTAATTGTTTCAAGCACATGTGATATCAAAACGAATAATAAATATATGGTCAGTTCATTAACTAATTGGTTAGTAAACTACCTAATTGGCCTCAACTTTCAAATCGTGAGACGGTTGTTTAATTTACAAGTGGAGGAGACTTACTCGTTTCTTCTTTTGGCCTAAGATTTTCAATAGAATGAAAACTCCCATTATTCTTCCTGTCCTTATCAGAAGATGATTGTCTCTGACTGAATTTTATCTGTTTTACCTAAACAAGCCTTCTTTTTATTGCCTTTATGTCAGCAGAATATGAAGCTCAATAGCTGAGAAAATTCGTAAATTATCTTGAATTTGTCATACCTGGTAATATTAGAGGAAAAATCTGTGCTTAGACTACACTGCATAATATACGCGCAGTATACAAGCTGTTGTCTCAACTTTGTATTTTCGACGCAAAGAGAATCTGACGAAAACGTTTTAATATCTTTTTGGCGATTCTTCCTCGAAGTCACAGTTCGTTTCCTAAAGTTTAAATGAAGAAACAATTACCTCACTTGCTTAATGAAATTTGTTTGTTCCTTCCAAACAGAAACAAACACGTAATACATATTTTGTCACATTATAAGGACGTTGCAAATTGGAGGGATGTGTCTCAAATATTATTCCAAATTGATATGAACTACTCGTGGTATCATTACAAAAAAAATCTTACTGAAATATATTACTTTCTGAAAATTTCTTCCCTACATCAATTTCGAAATTTCTTATCAATATCACAATGGAAATTTTGAGGCCATGAGATCAATTTTGTCATAAATTTTTCGTACAAGATTTTCATGAAGTAAGCCTCAGTATATTAAATAGAAGTATTCGAGTAATCCGGTCATATTGGCGCAAAGTACTAAATGAGCCAATGGACGGTAGTCCAGAGCAACCACCATATCTTATCTAAAAAATAACCTATTTTGACCGATTAGAACTGCGTTTTACCGACACTTAAAAGCCAACATTGATATCATACCGTGACAGGTACTCGGGAGACCAGCACTGACACTGGACAAGTTCTTGGACTACATTTTTGAAATGACGACCGTGACTCACATGACTGATTATTTCTTATAAAATGGCAAGTACTCGGAATTTTCCCCATGAATGCTTGCTGATGGTCAATTCGGTATTCTTATTTATACAATCTTTCAAAAGTCAGCTAACTCTTCAGATTGAACTGAAATTATTGCTCATGAAATTTGTACGGCTATTCGAGGACGCTAAT
The DNA here is from genome assembly GCA_014899125.1 of Orchestia grillus. Lineage (NCBI taxonomy): Eukaryota > Metazoa > Arthropoda > Malacostraca > Amphipoda > Talitridae > Orchestia > Orchestia grillus. The sequence continues at coordinate 9,311 of VOMN01099592.1, forward strand.
GTTTCCGATAGTGGATCAGTCAGTTCAGCCGGGAAAAACTGTTGTGAAATTGTTTTAAGTTCGCGTTGCCGTCGCTTCATGTTCACGCAGGGGACCGACAAATGGCTTGGTAACACGTATTTATGCTCCGATGTTTTCAGTTTAATTTCTACGGTGCATGCGCTCACGGTTCAATTATATTTCGTTTACCATTGAATTTCGTTATTTTTCTTGAATGATTTCGTCTACAACTGCCTTGGACGAGAGTGTTCAAGGACCCTGAGAAGCACCGGAGTAATCCGTTATTTCACGAAAAGATCATTCAGTGACGCTAGACGATATTTGTCGCGCACATTAACTCGGCTCAGGAGGGCACTTCAGCCTTCATTGGATTATTTTTCGAAGATGCGCTGTCTCGTTGTGGGAGGAAACAAATATGCTAGAAAATTTACCATAATGGGTGTGCTAGGAAGGATACGAGTTTCTTCTCGTTTTGTGCGAATATTTCCGCCTCTCGGTTATGACTGAAAGTTCCGTGATCGCGACTTTTCGATTACGTTAGTTTACTTCGCTCCCGCACAAAGCAATAGCGCTATGGTGATTGAAATTTAGGGGAGAACGAGAGTCGTAAAAATAAAATGAAACCTCTCAACTGAACTGAAAGTCCTACGAAGGACGCACGTGGCTTTCGTGAGGGCCACCGTAGAATATTTCTTCGCTTAGGTACAAAATATTTTGGGAACGGTTGATTTCGTGATCAGCTTAAGAACGTGTGTAATAATTGTTTAATTTAGAACCGTTTTCCCTGCATCCCGTCCATCGGGGGATTCCGCACTCTCGCTCCAGTACCTACGATGTTTTCCTTCAATTTAGATCCCTTGCAGCATGGGGCCTTCGCGCCGCCGGGCTACGCCAGCAGGCAGCATAAGTAACTCCCTCACGGTGACGCGCAAACCTTTGTACAGTTACACTGAACTCATAGTAATATTTGAGGTGAATACGGGCTCGTCCCTCAGTAGAGAAGAAATGAGTGTACAGTTTCAAGGGCATAATTTTGCAGAAATAACTTCCGTTTTTTATACTTGTATATAAATTCTTCTCGACCAATAATCACGACTTTAGTTCCAAAATTACCAACTTTTGCCTTAACTAAACAATTCCAACTCCAATAAAGAACATGAAAACACTACTCCAGTATGCATTAAATTCGAATTTTCATAGATCATTAACAGTGGTATGTACACTGAAATAAGTTCCACGATCCCTCGAAACAGCTATTAACGATGTTTTTTACGCTTGTACCCTTAGCAAAATTTTGCCGTACCCAGGCACGCCGTACAAATTAATAACTGAAAACTTACAATTAAATGAGGTGAATTTATTCGCAGCACACGAGAGTGTAATACAGCAAATAACTTGCTATCATCAGGGTGGACGCTACTCGCATTCCTGAAGTGCAATCTCGCACTCGTGCCTGGGTAACTCTGCCTTGAACTCGCATCTGGAACTCGTGNAAACTCGCATCTGGAACTCGTGCCTGGGTAACTTTGCTTTAAACTCGTATCTGGAACTCTTGCCTGGATAACTCTGTCCTAAAAGGGCTGGGCTCTCAGCGACGCTATTTAGCATCTTGAATATCACCCGATTTAAAATGGCCGCAGGTGCTGGTAAAATACGGGCGAGCGCCCCTGTCTATTGGCAGCCATGCGCCCCTGCCCCGCAGGCTGCTGCTGCAGGGGACAGCTCTCCATGGCCGTTGCTCACGTTGCTGTCCACTGCGCGACTCGCTATCGGCGTCGGTCGAACCTTTCTCACAGTATTCTTTTACGTGTTTTCGATCATTTTATGAGAAACACCGCACGAGTCATAACTCGGTACTCTTTTGTCGTGGTAGCTTTCATGATCGTGACACCAATTTTACTATCGCATGTACCCACTTTTAGTGGTGCTATTTCATTTGAGTGGGCCTTTTGCCCTTGATTCATTATTGGGTAGTTATCGACCTGATTTCATCTGATCGCAAAAATTTCATTCGGTCATTTCAATTTCTGACCACTTTGGTTTCCTATTCTGTCATCCAGTGCTTCCAATAATAATTTTCCTTATCTAAGTTAAATGGTTTGATTTTACGCGGAATGCTGTCTTGCTTTGAAGGGCGGAATCTTGAGTTTGAAAATTAAAAAATATCATCGTGTTTTATTTTTAAACCTGCTTCCAATTTTCTTCCCTTGTTGTTACTACTCCTGAGCGTTTAGCTGATGCTGCTTGTTTTTTTCACTGCTGTGATTTTATTTAGATTTTGTGTCTTGTAATTATTTCATTATTTGATTTACTTGTGTAAGTTTGAGTTGTTATCCACCTTCTTCAAGCATTTCCTGCATAATGCTTATGTAATGGTTTTGTTTTTTCTAGAACTTTCGTATCCTGTGTTTTGTTTGAGCTTTTATTCTTGATTTCATTGACTCTTTATGCCTGTTCGCTTTCCTGATTTCATTGAACCTTTATTCCCGTTTGCTTTCCTGATTTCATCAATATAACTTCTGTCTCGGCTGCTTTTGTCTTGTCTGTTACGGATGTCCTTGTAAATATTTCTTTTACTGTTTTATTTCCCAGAAGCGTATTTTTTAATAATCTTCCCTGTGCGCCACAGCTGCGAGTCCGAGAGGGCACCCGCACAGGCCAAGTGAGCTCTCTCTCGGCAAATAATTCATTATACTCGCTCGCCTGTTCCCAAGGGCCTACTCAAAGAAATGGCTCCAGATATGATAATTTTTCTTGCCTGCTTGCTGGAGTTATTAATAATACCGGGGTGCTGGAACCGGCTTTGTGCACCTGAATAACTCACACTCCTCCATTGGTTAGAGGTGAGATTCCCTCTCATATTCGAGCTGGATTTTTATTTTACTTGCATTTTACCGTTATTCTGACACAGCATCGTTAGCTTTACTTGATTTTCTGATGGCAAAAATTATTTGACTAAAATAGTTATCTTTTAATTTCTCGTTAACGCAAAACGTGAAACTTGATCATCAAACTGTCAAAATGATGCATTATGGATATACTTCAAAACGGTTCACCGCTCAGTTCTGTCATCAGTAATGAAGATTATGACAATCTATACGATCAATCTTAGTTTGTTTTTATTAATTTGAAGGAATTGATGAGTCTCGGACGTATGGCCAAATAACTTTTTTCACCTTTAAAACCGATCGAAATTGTAATTAGATCCAGTTTACCGCTTTCTCTCCTCACACGTATGAAAAAGCCCTAGAATTCCTTGGTACGTTTCCTCAAGATCGTCTGTTCGGGCTCTGTCACGAGCACCAGCGATGCAGCCAGCGTGTGTTTGAGCAGGTGACCTCACTTGTGCAGTGCAACTCGTGAGTACGACAAACAACTCTTTGGAGGTTTTATAAAGCACTAGAATCTGGTTGCCTTAAGTGTGAGTCACTTTGTATTACCGGATGAGATGGGTGCTAACAAAATAATAATAATAATAATATTCTTCGTACGTGAAGTGCTCCTCTTCTTGTACAAATGTTGCGTCACGTCTGCAGGGCGATTGGAGAGCTGTCTGGCAGAATTGATGGTGAAACTCGTCTTACAACCCAAAGGGAACATCACTTTTTATTCGATGAAATTCCACTGGTATTGTGTGTGTAGAATGCAAATTAAGAATAAGATTTTCCCTTCTCAAATTTCCTCAATAATGAAGGAAAATGCTCACACCAAGTGCTTCCTATTAATTTAGGATTGTACGTATTTTCCGGGCATTTGAAGGTTTAGCATTCATTCCTTGTTGGAACGACTCCGTGGCCTTTGAGTGTGTGCTAACAAATTTTGATAATGCCGAGAATATTGGTTTGAATCATAAAGTTGTATAATTAATTTGCATATAGTGATGTTTTGTTTTTCGCTTCAGGTATTCAAATTGCTCTGTGATATTTGAGTACGACCTAATGGGCCTTAGTAGGTGCTAACGCTGGGGAGCGTTGCAGTAAGGGATCATCTCAATTATGACGGGATCTATCAGTGAAAGATCTCTCATTATTAGTGGGGATTTTCTTGTACTGGTGGAGTGGAGTTGTAGTGGAGTAGAATACACAGCGTATGAAATGCAATAGACAGCGTATGAAATACAATATACAGTGCGTGAAGCGCAATATTTAGTGTATGAAGTGCAATATATAGTGCATGAAGCACAATATATACGACCCGTAGTTAATAGAGCGTAAGACATACTGTATGACGAGTAATTCACTTTGCTGTAAAATGGAGTGCATTAGATAGAACATGAAGTGTTATACATAGAGTAGAGAGCGTACTCCTTAGTGAATGGAGTTTACTATATAATGATTGTACTGAAATATATAGTGTAAGGAGTGCAATTTATCTTGTATGGAGTACAATACATATTGGAGCGTAGTTGTGCAAGAAAAGTACAATGAACAGAGCATGAAGTACACTGAACAGGGCATAAAGTACATTGAACAGAGCATGGAGTACACTGAACAGAGGATGAAGTACACTGAACAAATCATGGAATACACTGAACAAAGCATGGAGTACGCTGAACAGAGCATAGAGTACACTGAACAGAGCATTGAGTAGACTAAACAGAGCATTGAGTACACTGAACAGAGTATGGAGTACACTGAACAGAGGATGAAGTACAGTGTACAGAGCATGGAGTACACTGAACAGAGCATGGAGTACCCTGACAGAGCATGGAGGCCGATGCATACACAGTGCAATAAGCAGGGTAGTTTGTAAAGTGCTTTCAACACAATGTATGGATGGCAATAGATAAGTTGAATGAAGTTCAATAGAGGAGGTTTAATTTTAAATAATGAATACGAAATGGTGTAGAGATTAGATTAAAGATTAAGTCAGATTAGATTAGATTATATTGGATTGATGGGTAGTCTAAAACTCCCAATCCACAAGAAATGTGATCCAAACACGGCGAAAAGAAAGGGCCCTTTAGTATGGAGTTTTGAAAACGTGGAATTTAAGTACAGGCGTGTTCACGTAAAAGATCCCCTGTGTATAGATACAGCAAGTTAAGAAGGAAGAAGAACAAAAGATAAAATAAACAGAGAAGAAGGTATGAAACTGGAAAGGTGCGACATGGTCACGAAAGATAGAAGTCCGGGAGGCCTAGCTAAAGATGAAATAATCAAATAATAATAACAACAACAGTGATAAATAATAATAATAATAGTAACACAGGGGTAAATAATAACAGTGTCCATGGATGGCAGTCTCCATAGCATAGGATAGACAAACCTAACTAAATTATTCCTTTTGTCTATGGCCTAACCTATGCCTCCCAAAGAAAATAGTGTATAGAATGTTATGAATAGTATATAGAGTATAACTATTAGTGCCTGAAATAAATGAATGATGGATGCAGTACAATAACTTCTAAACACAACGAGGAGTACAACGAAGAGTCTGCCTACTACTGTCTGGGTTTAATGTAGCCTCAGAGGTCAATTGTGCTACGCATTCACTCGATCACTCATGAACGAAGTAGAAACCATGACGATGTGGTAGTGAATATCCCTATGGTGGTGGTGCACAAGGACGTGCACTCTTGTACGCGTTGTTTTGCAATGACACGCGCCCGCTCGTACGGCAATGCATGCAGGTACACCGCATTTTCTAAAACCGCCCTGTGTATTTCAGCCTACACGATTCTATTGCGTCCAAAATAAGGGTACCAAATAAGTGTTTTGTTTACTGATAATATAATTAAGTTTTTGAGTATTGCTTGAACGATGTTCCACGGGCTTAGAAAGTCACAGATGTCGATCAAAGGTCGGTAAATAAATTACGATTGCGTTTCTTTATCCTCGGAGTCTGCTGGATAGTAGATATTTTACGCAAATCTGTCAGAAATCTTCGACAATCAAAAATTTACTGACCGCCCCAGAGTAACTAAACATTCGCTGTGATCTATCGAATATTAGATTTGAGAGACATTACCTACTCTTTGGTGTAAGTGAAGTCCGTTAACTTTGCTCAGTTTTGCAGTAGGGCAGTTTTAAACTGGAAATCATTGCCTTCATTTAGATTATCCTTTTCAAATCATTCAGGGAAATACTTTGTGCCTTCCAGGAATAATTATTTCCACTTCAAAGAAAGAATTTCGTGAGTCACTGATTTATGCATATCTGTTTCGTGAAGGTCTTTGATTTTCTTTCATTACTTTTGTTTTTTGATCATCAAAGGGTAACATGTAGGTATGAAGCAGACCGAATGAACTGAGATGAAAAACTATTCAACTTAGTGCGGAAGATTCTCATATGTCACACTATTGTTAATATTTACAGCCGAATGCTGTAGCGAAAAACTGAAAAACACAATTGCATTCGCGATAAGCAACTTAGTCGAGATTTTGCAGTTCTATTAATGACGATAGATATTAAATACAATGCATACAGACATTGGAACTGTAAAACGGCAAGTGCTGTATTTGCCCGTAGATTGTTAGGATGTTAAGTACACAAGGTAATTTTTGTAATTCGTCTAATAGTTATTAATCTATAGAGTTTAGTAGCTGAAAGATGCAGAGAATGGGTTATTAATAAGCAGCTGTGGGGTCTGCCAATATCAGCATTTTATTCACGGGCAAATAGAGGAATCAGTCGTATATGATTACGAAATTTCAGATGTCGCCATTGTTATTCTTCACTCATGATTACTACGCATATCAGTGAGAGTTTATGGTCGAACAATTGGTTCAATTCAGACATCTTCCTCGTCACATGTACACAAATCGTGATAGTTGATTTCGATGTTGATGTTCTTCGGATGGTTAGCTTATTCTCCGCCGTGCCATATTCCATCAGCTGGTGCAGTTAGTCGTCCGCCTGACGCCCTGTGAAGGGTCGATTTTCCCGTTGTAATCTCCGAAATGGAAGCGCACCAACCTGTTCCTGGCGTTGCGAACAGACACCGAGATAGTGTGTCCCAAATGTGTTATTAATTCGACTCGCTGTCGTTTGCTTAGATCAGATTCAAAGTCGTAACGTAAGTAGACGAAAATGGGCAGCTTTGCTACACTATGTAGCTACCACTTGTATTATACAACGTTCAACGTAACTGAAAATGAAATGCGCAAGTTGTTCTCTTAGTGACGCTCGATATCCTATACAGGGTGTCCCAGAAAAAAGGAAACCCATTTTCAAA
>VOMN01099593.1:0-10963 GCA_014899125.1 Orchestia grillus
ATCTCCAAATTAAAATTCACAATTAGAAATTTCAATTCGATTGCACACTTAACTTTAAAGCTGTTGTCTACTGTTTGGAAGCTTGATTGTACCATGCTTTGTACGTGACTGATTTCGGAATAAACGACTTTTCTTTTCTCTAACTTCCTTTCATAATATTTCGTATGAATCATTACTTTTTGTTATCATTTTGTGGTCTACCTAATGTATAAGAAAATCTAGGTTGCAATAGCCCATCTTTGCACCATAATTATTATTTTATGATGTATCCACGATTACACAATGTTTTTTACGGATATTTCACTCTTCGTTATTAGTAAGCATCAGTATTAAGCAGTGCAATTGCTCGTAATATTTCGCATGAATCATGCATTTTTTGTTATTTTACGGTTTATCTTGTGTATTAGAGAATTTAAGCTTCAATAGGCTATCTTTGCGCTGTGATTTTAATTCAAGATGTTCTTTGAGTTCATATTTCACTTTTCGTGTTTAGCATAAAATTATAAATCACAATATGAGGTTTCAACGCAACTTCCACCCGTAATTTTAAGGTTGAGTTTTACTAATCACAATCAGAAGTTCCATTGCGACTTCCATATTTTAAGGATGTAATTTTAATAAATAAGAATTCGAAGGTTACATGCTTTTAATGTGACTGATTTTGGAATAAAGGTTTTTCTTTCTTTCTTCCTAACGCTAAAACTTTGCTTATTCAGCTCAATCATTTTTTCCTAAATGAAATATCCATTTTGTAAGACTCAGTCATGATGCAAGATAGTGCCATGTTTACAAACTTTAATTAGAAACTTATTCTTCCTTGTAGCAACTCCGATGATAAGATGAGCTGCAATATACGTGTGTATGCACTCTACATAACAGTGTTTGCTTTTGTCCCACATTTTGGCCATTTGCTTTTCTTTAATAAAATTGATTTGCCCATATCTTTTATGTTTCAACCCGTTAAAAACCAATGAAATTTATGCATTTTATTAGGAGGAGCTTCAACTATTACACAAGAGTTTCAGCAAAAACTTACTTCCAGTATTCAAAAAATCTAAAAATTTAAAAAGCGTCCCACATTTTTGGCCTACGGAGTATACGAGCAGCTTTATCGAAATAGATTCGTACAAAATCAACTAAGGTTATATAATTGAATCTAATAATGAAAATACAGTAATTTTTCGTATCTATACGTTGGTTGACTGCTAGTAAAATTAACTAGTCACAGCATCGATATTTACTGTAATTGATCTATCAAAGTAAGCCATTGACAAATCGCTAATACATAACGTCACTCTTTACTTCGTTCCTGGACAGCAAAATTATTCATTTAAGTAAATAGTACTAAATCATCCAAACTTTTCAACATCAATGCACAAATCTCTTTCCGATGAAGAGAGGCAATGTAGGAGTGATGACTTTTCCTTACACACAAATTGATACCTTCGAGGACGGCATCAAGCACACTTCAAATGCATTCAGTTCAAAATAAAGTTTTGATCCCATTAAAAGGTTTTTTCACAGCGTTTCTATTGAGTTCAATCAGCACTAAAAGGGAAAGAAGACAAATAAAAGAGTCGTAACTCAATGTGTCAACCATCATCACAGAAAGTTAGAAGAAGAATCAGCATAAATGTATAACAAAGATTAGAGAAACGTATTACTAGGTGACATTTAAGACATCAATAAAGTTATGAAAGAAAGGTATTACACAAAAATATAATCATATCTCGCGGGTGAAAATGAATGTAGCTACCGATATTCACACGACCCTCTTCACTCTACACAACTCTCCGCATGCACGAATCTTAGAGCTATTACTATTGAAAGGCGGGGGCTTCAACTTCATGTCAAATTTGAACAAATTTGTTATTGTTTACAAAAATATATTAATTTTTTAATACGGCTTTTGACTTTCCTTATATTCATAAATATCTTCATCAGCTAGCATAACGAAGTCTGGACAGTAATTATATTGGCAACCAACATGAAGGAGTCAGACAGTAATTACATTGCAACCAACCTAAAGTAGTCTAGACAGTGACATCCGGTAACCGCAAGCCGGTAAGCCATTGCAAAACTACAAAATATTCAGCACACATCGGTCCTGGTATTTTTCAGTACGATGCGAACCAAAGTAAGTATTAAATCCAAACCTGGCAGAGCCGGAGTTGTGTCCATGGCGGAGATGGAGTGTGTCAATTCTGGAGTGGAGTACCCGAGAGATGGAGTCCCACTACCCGAGCTGTATGCTCCGGAGTGCACTCCGCTTCCTCCCCCGCTTGCTCCGCCACCTGCATCGTAAACGGAGACATCAATTCACTGTCATCAATGAGTTCCCGCTCTCCACGTACGTACGTTGGCGACTCCTGCTCATTGCATCGTGAAGATCTTTTACACCGCGCCGCACTGAGCATCCTCAAAATTTGGTGCTCCAGGAAAACGTTTTTCTGCAGCTCATACTCCACACGAACGCTTTTGGCAGCTCGTACTGTACACGAACACTTTTGGCAGCTCGTACTGTACACGAACACTTTTGGCAGCTCGTACTGTACACGAACACTTTTGGCAGCTCGNTCCTACTCCACACGCATGCTTTTGGCAGCTCGTACTGTACATGTACACAAATACTTTCAGCAGCTTGTACTGTACGCGTATACAAATGCTTTTAGCAGCTCGTACTATACTCGTACACAAACACTTTTAGCAGCTCGTGCTATACGCGTGCACAAACACTTTTAGCAGCTCGTGCTATACGCGTACACAAACACTTTTGGTAGCTCGGACTGTACACGTACACAAAAATTCTTGGCAACTCGTACTGTACACGTACACAAACATTCTTGGCAGCTCGTATTGTACATGTATACAAACATCCTTGGCAGCTCGTAGTGCAGACAAAGATTCTTGGCAGTTCGCACTGTACACAAACATTCTTGGCAGTTCACACTGTACAGAAATGGTCTAAGCAGCTCTTCCTGTGCACAAACGGTCTAAGCAGCTCTTCCTGTGCGCAAACGGTCTAAGCAGCTCTTCCTGTACACAAACGGTCTAAGCAGGTCGTACTGTACACAAACAATCTAAACAGCTCGTACTGTCCACATACGGTCTATGCAGCTCGTACTGTATACTCAAGTTCTTGGCTGTTGCTACTCCACGGAAACATTTTCGGAAGCTCGAATGTCACGCGAGCATTTCTGCCTGCTCGTATACGATATCCTTCTCTCGTATATCCCATACAACCTTCAGTGCTCGCAGCGACACACGCTCATGTCGATGCACCGATCAAGCGGAGTCGTAATTACAGCGATTCACATTCCAGGTCTTCGCAACGCATGAAGAGTTTCAGGTGCCGGGCCACTGCTCCGATTTAGAAGAATTGAGAGAAAAATACTCGGAAGTCTTTGGACGAGTCTCAATTTCTCCTACTCCTTTCCATAGCAGTTGTGGCGTTGTACTGTCCCGAGTCGTAACCCGTTACCCTCGAATGGACCATCCGCGCTGTCAGTCATATTGTAAAATGAAGCCATTTAGCAGTGCAGCCACATAGGGCTGTTTTTAAGGTACAAATGCTTCCACAAGGGCTTTTTCTTTCGAAATAAATATTATTTGAGATTATGTTGACACTTTTCTTACGACGTGAGCCGCCGGTGGCTCATTTTACTCTTAGAAAAAAGCATCGTCACACGGAACGTGTTAATACATTATTCACATAAAAACCAGCATTGATAAAATACCCTCCCGAACTTTTACGAGTGACCAGCTTGTTTCTGGGGTTTGCAGAGGAGATCATAGTCCATGTCCTTCCGGTGTTTCCTAGATGATGCTCATGAAGAGTATGAAAAATAACTTTTTCTTTAAAAAATGTTGAACGTTATACCACCGTATGGATGCAAAGAAAAAATATGATCCAAAAAAGGTAAACTGCATGTTTCATGCCGGTAAAGTCCACTGATTAAAGTCTGGGAACATAATTTAGCCGTTACTACACCCCTGTCACCCCGTCATGAAATGTCGTTCAGGCCACAGGATTTCTTACCTTAGATTTCCAACATATTACCATTTAACCAAATCAAAAGTTTATTGATATCCAACACGCAAGTAAAAAGACCAGATCGAAAGTTACAAGATAGAATCTTCTAAATGACTATCACGGTATTCAGAACGTCAAGACTACCTCAACGCTGTGGTGTTTGAGACTGAAAAAAAGTTACGATAAGCTCTAGCACGCACGCAGGTCTCATAAAACGCCGCTTATTTACCTCATATTTTGAGGACAACAAATTAGTGTTATCAGTTAAATCTAACCGAAAGGCTTCTATTGAGTACGAAAGAATCAACATGAACTCAATCACAATAAGCAAAGCTTGTGAACAGGTTCAGGAAGATCAGGAGCAGATTTAAGCTAAGCATTCACAATTACAGTGAGAAGTCGAGTAAAGACTTGCCATCGTCGTCAAGCCATGGGTCTAAGTGGAGGCGCTATTAAGTAATGCCTCGCAGATAAAGATGGATTACTTCCAAACGATGACCCTTGCAGGCAATTGTTGCAGAAAAAAATTGAGCGTGAAGCCGTCATTTGGTAGCGCACTGTCAAGCCATTTGGAGCAATCGCATCGACACGATTGCAGCAAATGCAGTTCGAGAAAAGGAAGCTAAAGCCTACTTGCATGCGATCAGCCCGATCAGTGATTGGTTCAAGCACGCACTCGCAAGGTCTTCAAATGGAGTCCCGACAGCAGACACCACAGCAGACACTACAGACAAGCGTCAGGCAAAACTGACGCTTTCTAACGGTATCACCGTGTGGTCTCAACTACGCTGCAGAAGGTCCTGAGGAGCGTCAAGGAGAGAAGCTGAAAATGCCGAGACGACTTTTGGGTAGTTTTGTCCGCATGAGGATTACCTAAGTCTAACATGAGGGAAACCGTTTGGATTTAAGAGTGAAATCTTTATTTTAGAACATGAAGTCTGCTAGAGCTCGTGTTTATTGTGTGATTGATATAGTGAAACGATATAACAAGTATGGTACACGCACATGATCTTGAACACGATTCACGGAAAATCTTTATTTCGTACGTCAACTACAGTTTCTTAGCTCGGTGGAGATATTGTTCCAGTAAAAAAACAGCGCTGGTAGTTCTTTACAAATTAGTTGGTAGCCACCACTCTGTGTGCCTCTGACACTAGTGTGAATGATTACGCTGACAGTCGACGTAATCCTGTCGTCAACCTTAAACAATAAAATGCAAATGACGATATGGACTCAGGCGAATCAGAGAAACAATTATTCTCTTCAATAAGTAGCGCAAATAACACTTCAACCTATTTATTTTGCCCTGCGGGCTAATTCAACGCATTCTGACTTCAAAATCCCAAATAACTTCTTTTGAAAACTTATAGCCATCGCACCTTGTTAGGTTGATGGCGCTCAGAGACCTGGAACTAAATTTCAGCTTGGGAGTTCGCATTACATGAAAAGTGGATGCACCACACAAGAAGGAGAACCTGAGCTGACGCTAGTGTGAGGCCATCAAAAGTGGATGCACCACACAAGAAGGAGAACCTGAGCTGACGCTAGTGTGAGGCCATCAAAAGTGGATGCACCACACAAGAAAGAGAACCTGAGCTGACGCTAGTGTGAGGCCGAGCTTTAGTGACGGGACCGACACACGGCCCAGAACGGTGCCGCGAGGCCGAGTAACGCCTATGAGTGACAGAAGGGTAATCAACGCGTCCAGCACACGCACATCTCTTCCCTTCCCGAGTTATAATTTAGCAATCTTGAGGCTAATATCTTTCAGCTTAAGTATCCAAAAATAAACACTACGAGTACTAATAGAGAATTGGAACCTTTAGCTCCGATTTTTTTCAGCTTTTTCTTACTTTTTCCCCATGTAATGAATTGTTAACCCGACTTGCAATTGTTCGCACTCTTTTCTTGTTGGAAAAATTGGTATATATTTAAAATTTTTGAGGGTTTTCCACCTATCTCTGTGCATTGCTTGTGCGCCATGTCTGTCACGTATTCAAACAAGTCTCTCACCTGTCAAATCTATCCCTATCTTGATAGAGCCCTCACTCGGCGAATAGAATAAAATATGACAAAAAGAATGATCCAAGTAGCCTTCCCAAAGTCCCAATCACCCTCCGGCATCCATATAGGTGAGAAGTAAGAGGTGCAGGACAAATCAAAGAATAGGTTGTATTACTACCACTTCGGTTCTGTAACCGTTATCACTACTACTCTCGGCACCTCTGCAGGAAAGGAAGAAAAAAGTATACAGAAACAAAGCGGTCACACTTACAGTTATAGATTTTTACGCAGTGGAATAAGAACATTCGTTTTAACATAATAAAACTGATGTTTTAAAATTGTAAGATCCTATAATTTACGAGGCTATTCTTCGTCCCACCAGTAATGTTTCAAGTATGGACCTCATAGCAGTGATTTCATATACTGGGGATTCGATATCCAATATTTGCCAAGGCGATCGTAACAATGACCTATCTAATTGGTGTTTCACCCGTCATATAGTTACTAATGGGTGTCTCACCCGTCATATAGTTACTAATAGGTGTCTCACTCGTCATATAGTTACTAATGGGTGTCTCACCCGTCATATAGTTACTAATGGGTGTCTCACCCGTCNACTAATGGTTGTCTCACCCCTCACGTAGTTACTAATGGTTGTCTCACCCGTCATATAGTTACTAATGGGTGTCTCACCCGTCATGTAGTTGCTGTAGGGACCAGCCCCATACCCCACTGCGGGGTTCCAGGGGTCCCCCATCATGCTACCGACTGCTCCTCCCACCGGTAGCTCTGAAACAAAGCAAACAATTCTTTTCATCAATGAAGTAAGGCATAATAAACAATTTACCCCGCTGAATGAACCCCAAAAAATTATATTCATTAACAAATTACCGCATAATGAAAAATAATTTTATATTATAAATTATTACATAAACAACAATGAGTTTCACAAAACAAATTAAGGCACAGCAAAAAATAATTTTCAGTAATAAATTGAAACAAAACAATGAAAACTTTCGTCGCCAAATGCAGTACAAAAAACAATCATTTTTCACCAACAAATTTGGGCAAAACAAAAATACTTTTCATTCAATGATAAATTTATACATAAAGAATAATTTTCACTGACAAATTGAGCCATAGCGAAGAATAATTTTCTTTAATAGAAGCCCCGAAGATAGAAGCCCCGAAGGCCTATCTATAGCTGAGGTAATCTAACAGTGCTCCCTGGAGACGCTAGTTCCCATAGCATGCGATCGGCTAACCAAACTAACGTAACCTAACCTAACCTAGCACAGTTACCTATCCTTACCTAGCCCAGTGACATATCCCACGCCCCCTGAGTAGAATCAAAGAAATGGGCTGCCTGCAGGGCTTACAGAGAATCGCAGAAGATGTGGCACATAAGTTCCATTGTTCATTTAGCGTTTATTAGCTAAATATCGTATATTTTGTTTTCAACGTCTGTAACGAACAGCATTAACGTATATATTTGCTGCTCAGTTTTGCAATATGTTAAGTGATATTTTATTGCACAATATGAAAGAAAATTATGATCAATTGTAGTGTGGCTACACGTTTTGCAACGCCCGGTAAATTGGCTAACATTTTAAGAATTCAGAGATGAAGGAACAAAGAAATAAACCTGAACTATGAGCAATAAAGTGGTACGCAACTCATGATACGCCGACCGTTTTTATATTTTATATGATACAAGAGAACGACGCCTTCGAAAAGTGAGCAAAAAATAAAACAAAAAAGTTTATGTTCGAGAAGTTGAACCAGAAGCCATTTTGTTGAGTAGCGTTCATACTCAAAGATACCAACAGATACTAACGAAGATGAGCTACATCAGTAGTAAAAAGAATCTAGAAGCGTTTGAATGCCTGCCGGCATCATAAGTAACGATGTTCGCCTGATGCCTTCTCAATGCTATGATATAGTCATAAATCTACCAAAGTTACGTTAACGCTAATACTAATTTAATGGTAGTTATGTTAACGTTAAATGCAAATTCGATGCTAGTTACGTAAACGTCAATTGTAAAATTCAATAGTCTAATTCTGAATTTTTCAACTCTCCACACAAAATTTATACAAACAACAATAGACGTCTCCTCACGTTAATATTCGAGCACACAAAAATAGCACGAATTTTTAAATAGGTGACGTCTAAACATGGAGCTCATATTCCACGCTCCTACACTGCAGCGTGACTATTCTCAATGATAACGTAGTAAACAGGAATTGTACCTACACATCTAAATTCGGTTTAGCACCTACTGATGTTAAGTTGTAGTGTTTTATTGTAAGTTTCGCTGTAATTTGTTCAACTGATATTAAAATGAACGTTGAAATGTCTAAAAATAATGTACGAAGAATTTAGTGAATTAATGGGGACTTTAGAACGCTAAAATCAATCTAACACACATTCATAACGTTTTAGAGAGCAGCACAAATGTCCGGCATCTAATCATATACTTAAATTCAGGGCCTGACGACATCATGGTAGGAAAAAAACAATATATCCTGCGAAGACCATCACAGAGTCATCCTGTGAGCTCTGACGCTGATAGCTTCCCAGCCACACAAGTTTAGCGTGGCGTTCTCTAAGTTTATGCGCAATTAGCATCATTAAATTATATGACGCTAGCTACTCAGGACATCTAAGCCTCTTCCAAAGAATGCGAACCGGCGTAGACTGCGCGACACAACAGTCATTAGAGTCGTTGAACACCTTCCACACTCTCTAATTACTTTCGTGCTGAACGCCACACACAATCTCCCAGTGCCAAAGGTCAGAATAATTCAAACGTTCTCGTCAACGGCCCTTAGAACGTAGAATATAATTGAGTGTCATTTTTTCTCGTCAGTTCCGAATCATAGTTCTAATATCAACACTTAGGATTTCTTAATGCATAATTGAATGTAAGCTGGAGCGCATTCTTTGCAGCAGCAACCGTAATTACTGTCAAACTAGAAGTTAGCTAAGCATTAAAAGGTCCAAACTCCTGCTCATGAAAGTCTCTATCCGAACTGAAGCGGTTCAAAATTTACAATTCTGTAATTTGCGCGTTGTCTCAATAATGAATGCACGGTGCATGCTGTCACGACTTCCGATACGACGTCTTGTTGCCAATGACGCCAACCATCCTGTAAAATTGGGACTGTTCGTGGGCAAATCAGTTTGAGTTGTATTATTGGGGAGTCACACAGCTCCAGATGGTAGCCTTTAGGAAACTGCGCTAAATGAATAGTGCTTAAAAAAGAACGCGTTGAGTTGCAAATAGTTGTGCGATGTCCGCAGAGTTTCGCAAATTCAAGCCCGCCATTCGCAAGTTTAGTTACGTAACACGAACAGCAGACAAAGTTGAACACACCATTCAGCACATCTGCAAATTTCTACAGCGTGAGTCTTGAGACCGATGAGGGTAACTCGCTTCCAGTACGTGAAGCGCAATGTCTGCAATGCTAGGCTAGAAATAAAATGGTGATTTTTGGAGGTAAAGTTATATGAAAGAGGATACATTGAGGGAACTTTTATCAAATTAATTTCATTCAAATTGATGAAAGGTACAACTAGACATAGACTTAATAGACTTGAAGAAAACATTTCATGCCAGTTGAAATTTGAATTGAATAATTTTGACAATGACCTCTTTCTCCAGGTAATTGATAGATCCCCGTATACCGGACAGCCCCCGGTCCACTCACACCATTCATGTCACACACGCCACTGCAGTCGATAATGTAATTATAATTAAAAAAATAAATCAAAACAGCAAGAACGCTGGTAGTGCAGCAATTAAGTCCTCAATTTTCATATCCATAATGTGTCCCTTAGACGTGAATCTTGGCGGCATTTTTATTAATAAACATATTTTCTACTGCAACATTGACATATGTTACCCTGGTTATGGCCAGCCTGCGCTGGGTTGAGTTTGAGGGCGATGGAGGGAGGGATGGAGTCCATGATGTGTCGCTGCCCCATCTGCTTGAGCTTGTCGCTGAAGTGGTCGTAGGGGCGCTGGTTGAAATGTTGCATGGCTCGGTACTGCTGCTGACCTGCACCCAAAAGTATTCAAGGTTATTTTAAGCATATTAGGACTTGGTCTACTTGGTGTACCCCATGACGGTCGGGTTGACAGTAGGGATAAAGACATCTTCCAGTTCACGGTACAGGGATATAGATGAAATGGAATAAAAAATGAATATCAATATCTATCAGACACCACAGTAAATTTACAGAACTAGAAATTCTGGTTAAATAATATGTGAAGCACTCAAAAACAAGCATCCACGATTCAATAATAGTCTAAAGCCTAATTTACATAACGTCCTAAGCTAAATTGTGGCACAACGAATGAAATGTCTTCTTTTGTAGCTGAAGGACAAATACATTAAGTACTCGAATGTAACGAGCAATTTTATTAGGACATTATTTCGAGCATATTTTGATACTTTGCAAATTCGAATTTTGCACATTTGCCGGAACTACAAACAAAGTTTGGCATAAAATATTTCCGGAATTGGACTTATCAGTTCACTAAACTTACATATAATAAACCAGAGCAATGACATCGATTCATTGTTACAAAGAATATCTCTAGAACTAACTTGGCCCGTACAATCACTGACATCAAAATCATGATATTTTAAATTTTTAATTCATGTCCCTCACAAACCAAAAAAGTCGTCTGCCTCCCGAACGTCTAGCCGTCCAATTAGTGATGACGATTGCGCTGCACCACCCGCACACCTCGAAGCCTTGTGACCCAGTGCATGGACATGGATAAAGGGCGTGGATAAAGTGCGTGGATGGATAAAGTGCGTGGATGGATGAAGTGCGTGGATGGATAAAGTGCGTGGATGGATAAAGTTCGTGGATGGATAAAGTGCGTGGATGGATAAAGTGCGTGGATGGATA
>VOMN01099612.1:0-12200 GCA_014899125.1 Orchestia grillus
TTGTATTAATTCGCAAATTAAATATTTTTAAGCGTGTTGCCAATAAATTTTCGCGTAGCTGTATCTATCTGAACTATATTTTGGTGGTATCTTGTTCCATTCTTGCATGCAGGTGATCCTCAAATCAGCATGGTTCTTCGGACTCCTTCTGTGTCCGGCCATTTTGGATATTCGTCATGAATTTTCAATAGAATTGAGCGTAGGCGATTGCCTAGGCATTGGAAGGACGTGTTTTTTTATTTGCGAACCCTTCTTTTATTACTTCACCGTATGTTTGGGGTGATTGTCTTGCTCGAAGATCCGCTGGCTTCGGCCGTAGATTATTTTGCACTCGGAAGCAGTTTCTGCTCCTTTATCTCTCTGAACATGGAATCCATTAATGATATGAAGTTCTCCAGAACCTTGGACTGTAAAACTGCGCACACCGTGATCGATGCTCCATGCTTGACGGTGAGGACGGTGTGCTTGAGGTCATACGCAGTCCCTGTTTTCCTCCAAACATGACTATCGTCGTTTCAGCCGAAAAGTTCAATTTTACTTTCATCACACAATACAGACCGCTCCTAAAACTCAATTTCTTTTTTATGATGGATGTGGCAAATGTTAAACGGTTCTTTGCATGTTTTGTTGCAAGGCTATGAGTTCTGTGGGGAGTGCAGACAAGTAAACCACTTTGATGCAACTCCCTATAATCCATTTTACGACTGATGCGAGCACCTTGTAACTCCAGTTCTTTCGGTAGGCATGTACGGGCTCTCGTGGACTCATTCGTAACCTCACGCGGCAGATAGCGACGAGAGCGGCCCGTGATCTTGTGAGGAGCTCAGACTCTTGGCAGACTGGAGATTGCCCAAATTACCCCAGCCTCTCGATACTCCCGAACTATTGCTTTAGCATTAGAGTAAGGAACGTTCAGTACGTTGCCCTAACCTTTGAGTGTGGAGAAACTTGAGAGCACGTTCAGCAATTAGCCCAAACTTAATCCTTCATTGCGAAGTCCAACCACTTGCTTTTGAATAGCTTCGAGCATTTCTTAGCTTTCGTCACTGCGTTCGCTGAGTATCCGTCTCCAACAAAACCATGAAAGTTAATGATTATGCCGATCGTAGTTTATGTCCATTGCAAGTGCTTTTGGAAGTTTCTGGAAGCTATTCAAAGTTTTTAATCAATGTACTAAAATTACCAAATAAAATGATTTGGTTTAGCATGATGTCAGTTTTGGTCATTATTTTAGTCCCAAACAGTTTTTTGCTCAATTAATTTTCTGGGAGTAAAAGCATTTTGTTCTGTTTAAATTTTCTGGTAAATATAGGTTTTCATAAATACCTGTACTGTTTACCCCAAGCACAAGGTCGAAATTTTCAAAATACATTAAAAATTAGATGGTGTAAATACTTATTTCCAGGCATTGTGAGTAGTACTCATAGACAGAAAACATTAAATATTCAAGGTTGTGAAGGATATGAAAAATTTATTTATGCATGTCTCCCATAGTATGTTTACCCTTATTTGGGTATTTCCAGTGTTATTTGGTGTATGGGCGACGTGTTCATACTGTACGGGCGAGACTAGCGTGCGCGTTTAAGTTATCTCCCGCCACTGGACTGAAATTTTACGGGCAGTGCTCACCTCTTTGTCTCTACTAATAATCATTTACGTCTTTATTTAATTAGCTCTGACAAATAAACTTTCATTTAGCAAGAGACTTATGAAAAAATAATTTAATTGGCATATCGTTCTCTCTCGAATAGAGGATATGTAACAGGACTCTACATGTGTGGATTGAGAGCACTGAATTTTTGGAGTGTGTTGCAATTCCATTATTGTTTAATTGTGAAACCGAAAGGCAGGAACTTTTCTGTTTCCCCACTAATGAATAACGCTGCCGAGAAAAATAATTGGACGATTATCGGAACCTACCTTTTTTAAACCAATATTTGAATTCGTGTGTTAATTATCTTAACGAACTCCCTTAACTTAACGGAAACATTAGGAGAAATCGAGTGACATGCAGTCAATCTTCTAACAGAGAATGTCGTCAAGACGGAGATGTCAAGTTTGGCTTGTTAAATGGAAACTTGAATGTTTCTGAGATCTCATGTAGGCTACGTCGTGTGTGAACGCGCTTTGATTACTTCATGTTTTTAGAGCCCGACGGCACACAATAACTCGCTCATTGACGACAGCGCCATCACGATGTTTTTGTTAGGGAATGTGAATCCCATCTCACGAGAGTTAGCACTTCCCAGTCGCACTTTTCCGTCACTCTGTAGATAATCAACTCTCCGGCGGCGATATCCGCGCTTGGTCTCCCAAAAATTTTGAATAACTGTGGATAATAATCGATGTCCCAGCTAAAATATGAAACTGGGGTAAAGTGACCCTCACTTAATGTCTCGCTGAGTGTGGACGCCACCGAGAGAAGAGACCCTTCAAATGCTTCGTTTTCCCCCAGCGAGGTGCCGTGAAATGTGGGCTCGGAACTGTTTGAACACAACTCAAATCCGTCTGTTACCATCTCTGTTCTGCCACGTTCACGCTTTTAGCTTTTTCACGAGTGAGAGCTTTTCATTAACTGAATTACAGACCTCTTATTACGATGAGTCATCCTAGTAATGATCAGAGATTTGCCCGGTTTTAGTATTATATTGAATTAGTTTTCACTCTCAGGGATTATATTTCAATTTCTCACAATTTCATTAGTCGTTGCAGTAAAGAATTAAAGCCGAGCCGATATCGAGCGCAGTGCACGAGGCGCAGGTGCCGTACATTTATGTTCAGGCACTGAATTTTACGAGCATGTATTTGTTTTCTTGATCGATTCTGAATTTCTAATATTAAAAGAAATGTGTCATAGCCATTATGATGAAATAGTTATATTACCTATCACGCATATTGCGATAGTGTACCGGCAAGTCGTGTTCTAGTAACTGAATTTTGCATCCGAATATCAAATTTGGACCCTAAAAGTCTAACGGTATCACCTCCCTCTTTGTCAATCGACCCCTTATAATGATCCCTAGGTATCTGTGAGTTACATAAATGGTCCCTCTGACCTCCATGGGTTGATGTGGACCACCGTAGAAATTCCTAGCCAGGCAGCACGACCGTGAATGACATGCAATCTCTGGCCACCATAACGAGTGATGTGACGAGCTGTGCTGTAGTAATTTCACCCGCCTTGATCTACAAGGTGAGCCAGCAAGCTGTAGACTCTTTTTGTAATATCGTTAAAATATATAATAACTAGAAAATTTTTGACGATTATTGACTAAATTTTACCCTAGTATTACATAGAATGGATGTATGGTGTTTCGTAACTTTATTTTCTATATTTAGCTTTTGTGTGCAAAATTAGCGAAGCTAAAACTGAACTGTACGAAACAGGAAAAAATTAGGGGAAATTTTCAGACTTTTCAAGCCTCGTGTGAGCAGGTCAGGCGTTCATAAGGTTTTGAAACGCCTTAAAGAGACAGGGTCGCACCTGCCAAGAACAAGAAGTACTCCAAATCGCTTAGTTTGAACACCCGGACGGGCTAAAAACTATAAAAGATAAGTTCAGAGGGATCTAAAACGAGAAGAGAAACCTTTGGGAACTCGCTTCAGCAGCCTGTCAGTTATGGTACCATGCGAAATACACTTCAGAAGGATTTAAAGCTATCACCTTACAAAAATAAATAAGCTCAACTACTGTCTGGACGCACACAAGCAAAAAGTCTGAGTCGAGCAAAGCTTGTTCTTGAAAAACTAAGTGATGGCAGTCAGCCTCCAGTGTTATGGACTGACGAAATATTATTCACTGTGCAAGCAATCCACACCCCCCAAATGATCGTATATAAACAAAAATTAAGCAAAACTTCCCTTGTGAAAATGCGTCTGTCCATCCAGCGCCAAAAAAACATTTTCTGTAATGGTTTGTGGTGGT
Source organism: Orchestia grillus (assembly GCA_014899125.1). Classification (NCBI taxonomy): domain Eukaryota; kingdom Metazoa; phylum Arthropoda; class Malacostraca; order Amphipoda; family Talitridae; genus Orchestia; species Orchestia grillus. Next base: position 3,926 of record VOMN01099612.1, read on the forward strand.
GTGAGCTCCACGAGGCAGAAAACTTCGGTCATATTTATCGGAAAATTTGTAAAAAAATATCAACACACATATTTGAACTTATTGAAAAACAATATGATTTCATGGATCCATATATTTCGTGCATTTGGAATTACCCTTCAACAGGATGGAGACACCTCCGATTCGGCTAAGATTATTCAAAATCGGTGTAGCGACAATATGGCTGGCTTATAGTCAAAGGAATCGGAGCCTCCCCTTCAACAGATTTAAACCCCATGAACTTCAGTGTGTGGAGCATCCTAGAGAACGAAACCTGCCCATTCGATCATCAAAATGTTGATGTGCGCAATGCTGAAATTATGCGATGCTGTGAAGATATCTCACCATTAGCTATTAGTGCAACATGTAGTCAAGTTACCTGTAGGTGGAAGTGTGTGGTGAAGGTAAGAGATGGAGATATTGAACATTGAGAGGGAAATGTAAACTGCATTGTATCGTTATCATTTTGAGTAGCTAAGTTATCATTCACTTGGCTATACTGGAGTTTCCTAAATAAATTTGGCCTACGCTTCTTATGATCACCCTGTACTTGGTTGTGATCGATCGAGTAGTGAGAGAGTGATTCCCCCTCCCCCCACTCCCATTTTATTTTTTTTAGCAAATATCCACCTTATATCCCAGATGAGCAGACAGGGAAAAACACCTAAGGAGCCGTGTCAGAGAGAAACCAAATTATTTCGGTCATATACATATTTGAATGAAACCGCCGTTCTACGTAATTAATTCTTTAGGAGTGGTTCAAAATCTTCCGGCCATTCTTGATGTAATTAAATTGTTTGCATTTAAAGGCATAATCCTCTTTGGGGGTAGATTTTAGGCAATAGGGATAGGTTAGGTTTATGTGCCTTGTGCTATGGGGACTGGCGACCCCAGGGTAGCACTGTTATGTTACCCTAGCTATAGATAAGCCTGCGGGATTTCAATCATTCGTGCATATTTTGCTTCTTTCATTTTTCATAACTTCTTTGCTATCTCTTGTTTGTATTTTTTTCGTCTTCCTTCTTAATCTAGTGTTTTAATGCGCTGGGAATCCGGTGTGGAAACACACATGTGCAAAGATTCCGTTTTTTTTCTACAGTCCTTACGAAATAGTCCCTGCTCCCCTACACTCTCTTGGAATCACATTTCATGTGGATAGGGAGCTTTGAGTTAACTAATAATCATAGTAATAATTGAAACAACCTAAAATCACGGTAAAATTAATACTGTTGTCGAAATAACCATTAAGATTGTACTTCTTTAATCAAATAACGACTAAACAGTTTATAATGGCAATGCTAAATGCTCACATTTGGCAACATTTTCTTATGTTGTTTTAAGGGACTTATGACAACATGAAATAACTTTGAAAGTAGAATACGTAGTATTTTTGTGCCAATTTAGTATCTTGACGTATAAAATTACCTTTCTCAGATGACGTTACGAATTCAAGTAACATCTTGTCGAATTTCTCGCTGAACTGAAGATTGCCACATTGGTCAAAGAAATCGAAATTTATACAGCTAAGTAGGTTTGGTGTCCTGTTGGTCACACGAGTATTTTTGTTCATTTGAAATAAAGCTCAGGTGCGTCGCTCCAGGGGAGGCTCGCCGTATCGAACATACTATTTTGTGAAATATATGAAGTATTAAATATAAAAGGTTGATTTGATCGGTGCATGAAATATTTAGAGTTAATTTAAGTGATTTTTAAACATAATTTACATATGTGTGAATTCCACATTTGAACACTAATTTTCATATTTCCACGCTTTACCTTAATTTACTCCAAAACTTGGACAACTGCACCATTACACTATTTAAATCTAAGCCTGTTTACATATCCTTCATTAACATCACATTGCAAAGAGTTCCTTTCTTTGCCGAAAAGTCAGCTGTGTATCAACAGCTTAATCACTTGACTTTATTCAGTATAGCTGCGGTACTCTTACTGTGGCACTCTGGCGCCACCCCAGGCACGTCATGCTGCAAACGGCGCTGTCAGTAGCGCCCTCGCATTTCCTATCGTGTCGATCAGGTGATCCATCAGGGATCGATGCAGTGACGGTCCTTCCATCTCTGCAGCCATGCTTCTCCCTCGTGGTTGATCCTAACTAGATGCCGCTATCAGCAAAGCTGCTTATCTATCTCAGAATTATTGGATGCTTCCCTTCGAATATTTTAATACTCTTAGGGGTAATTGTCTTGGTGATATTGTTTGAACATTTTTTAGATAATAGCCATCTTTCTTTCAATGATTCAACGGAGATTGTGCGAAGGACAAATCAATTTCTCTGTAGTTGATGCTTATAATAATTGACTCCTTACTGTATTGAAACTTTGTTACGCGTCTTAACAGTCATGGAAGTATAGCCCAGAAAAAGATGCAACTATAGGCAAAGCGAGGCTTCAATCCAGCTTTCATTACTTAGAGAATTAAAAGGTGCTTCTAGTACAGAGTCAGCGAAAATTATCTGACACATTTGTAGGTTAAATAAAAGGCAAATGAAGTAAAGAAACAAAGAAGTGGTTTAATTTTCGAAAAGTAAATATAATGCAATTTTTTTCGTATAATGCCGTTTTGTTTTATTTCTATTGAACAACTTAAAGATGCAATTCTTCAAAAAATTACTGCCATTCCACATGAAATGACCCGCCGAGTCATAGACAACTTTCGTGAACGCTTTCGACAGTGTGTAGACAATAATGGATCCCATTTGACTGATTTAATTTTTAAACACAATGAAACAAAATGGCATTATATGTACTATTCAAAAATAAACACTTTTTTATTTCTTTACTTCATTTGCATTTTATTAAACCTACAACTGTGTCAAATCATTTTGCCTGACCCTGTAGTTCCAGAAATTGTAGATTGAGTGATTTGAAGAATATGCTCATTCTAAAAAGGAATATATAAATCTGCATAGATGTATACCGTAGTATCATTGCAGCAGATTATGTCTCGCTACACCGTGTTGCGCCATGTTCCCGCTACACCGCGTTACACTATGATCTAGTCACCACGTTACACTATGATCTAGTCACGGCGTTACACTTCCCACCATGTTACTCAAAAGTGTACGTCGCGAGACAAAGTACACCTGCTAATTTACCCAGGCCGAGAGTAATTTACCCATGCCATGCCTCACTCTGCAGTGAGGGAGAGTCATGCCTCACAGGGAGAGTCATGTCTCACTACGCATAACGTCAGAGTTTACTCGCCTGCGATTAATGCTTCCATCAGCTTTGCCTGGGAGTCCAATTAATTATGCGAAGTTTGTGAAGGACGAACGAGCCAGCACTGACTTATGGGTTCTAGATAAATCCGGCGGTCTGAGACCTGCCTCTGAGGGAAGTCTGCTGTTACAAACGCTCGTTTGAGCGTAACGAGAGGTAGACGATGTCTGTTTCCGTTTTTATGCCCAGTTGTCAAACTTGCCTCCCGACGCCCTAATTTCTCGTTTTCTGCCGTTACGGAGCTATGAAATGTGCTTTCTAAATTTGGTCTCGTAGCAACATAACTTCGGCAGCAATGACGCTCTAAGTGTTATTTTCGTACTTATAATTTTCGTTACGGCTGATTTTCTTTCTCCTGAGCTAATTTCGAGCGTGTTGAATTAATCGAAAATGAAACGCAACTTTGAAGACAGCTTTCTTTGTTTGCGCTATTAAACTTCAAAGTTTTTTTTTGTTGCTATGGGACTCCAATTAATTCATCGTGTTTCCCCTGAAGTTTTCCAAACATTTCAATTCCAGTAACTTGAATTCGCCGAAGGTAGATTCGTGTTACGCTGCTTTCTCTTGGATCCGTCAAAAGAAAATTCCCGGTCTTGATGTTCGTGCAGAGCGAGATTGATAAGAATTCGTTTACTCTCTAGCGAGTCTCCATTAATCATGATCTAGTGTTCGCGTACCTCAAGGATAGCTGAAACTATTTCAAGTCGCTTTCTACGAACTGTGCATATGTAGCTAAACTGTGAAATTATGAAATTAAAAAAGTCTATAGAGCGTAAAAATTTTATGTGAATGTAGTTTCAGACCTAGTTCAATTGAAAGGTAATAGTAACCCATTGGTTATTCACACACCTTCAAAAATGCGTGGGTATAAAAAATAGAAACAAATCGAAATCAAAGATTTCTCGATAGGTTAAACGATTGATGAAAGGCAAACGTATGGAAATGCGGCACGTATTGCGCTGGTAATGTTACATATCTGTCTCAGAACTCGTCACATTTTATTCTGAAATGGTGCATTGCACCAAAGAGGGAAGCCTCAGGAGCTTGACATCCGATGTTCAGCTGCTCCAAAATGGGGTAATTTCTTGAGCATTTAGTAGCATCCACGGCCTCCTGATTAAAATTGGAGGTCGTGGAAAATTTTTTTAATTTTTTTTTAAATCGGAGAAAATAAATTGAAGGAAAATTCGGGAATTGAACTGCATAACTCCAGGGATCCCTTTTGGTTTAAACGCACCTTAGAAAATCGCCTTCATTTGAAGATAATCTTGGAGATATTCTATTTTTTCTCGGCTCTTGAATAAATCTATAAGATTTCGTTATTACAGGCAACGCAGTAAATTATGCTGAGCACTAGAGTTTTCTTGTTTTTTCTTGCTAATTTTGTAAAGGCATGTGTGAGGTATGAAAAATCTTGTTTACAATTACATATAAAATCATGCATGCCCCTTTTATTATTCTTTAATATATTGACAAAATCTTTCAATAGGTTATTTTTCTCATCAATACTGATACCAAAAGTTTCGAAAGTATTGTGGAGTAAAATGCAAAATGAGTTTTTGATAAAAATATTTTGAATAAAAAAATTTCAACAATTGTAAATGAACCTTGTTCATATTTATTCATACGCATCTCATAACTTGTTTCGAAGATTTTATCTTTAAAAAATGCCTCCAGACTTTTTGTGTATTTTACTACCATGTTTTTACAGACAACGGAAATCTAGGACCACTCAACTTCGACAATTTCCTCCAATTTGCCAGATTCTCGGGTTTCCTGGTATCGATAGTTTCCTTTACAGATTCCCTCAAATTTTCTATCAGATTGAGATCTGGGTTTTGGCTTGGCCACTGCAAGACATTAAATTCATTGTATTTGAACGTTTTCTCAAGAGATTTCACAGTACGCTTGGCGTCATTATCACTTTGAAAAGCTGTAGTGGGTCACGTAACACAAGTTTTGCCTGACTGTTTCAAATTTTCATATATTGGTCTTGTTTCATGATTCCTTAAACTTTCACAAAGTTCTTAGTCCCTTTGGCCGAGAAACGTCCCCAAAACATACGACTCCCACAATATTTTACAGTTAGAACTTTGGTTTTGTGTTTGAATGCTTCACCTCTTTTTCTCCAGACAAAAGAGACGTTCCTGTGACCAATGACTCTGAGACGTTCCATCTTTTTCTCAACTGACCAATGAACCGATAACCAGAAGTTAATCTCTGACAAAAGGTAATCGGTCTTTAATGTGCTTAGCCGTAGGAAGAGGTGTTTTCCTGGGTCTGCACCCTTCCGGTTTTTCCTTAATAATACGTGCTTTTTTAGAGCTGATTTCCAAATTTATCTTGACGTCTCGCACTACTCGTCTTGCGGTGAGAGCTTCTCCTAAATTCTTCGACCTGTAAGGTTCTGGATGGTAATAAACTTTTTGTACTTCTGTGTCACACTATTAACATTTGCTACAGAGACTTCAACTTGCTTCGTGATTGATTTGTAACCACTGCCGTTCATGTGAGCATCTACAATTTTCCGTCTCAACTCTACACTGATCTCCGTTATGTTCCCCTAGTCTGAACTGTGACTAAAGTTGGAATGAGAGTTTACGGATACTAACGCTAAATAAACTAATTAGAATACTATAAAATGGCTTGGAATATCTGCATTATTGCATTAAATTCACATATTAATCCAATTACATTGCTTTGTTACACTACAGGTATTTTACAGTTGGTTATCGAGATAAGTACGAATAAATATAAACATGTTTTGTGTGGATCTATTGTTCATTATGTCTTCAAAAGAAATTCTTTCAAAAATTTTCATTTCACGTTTTATTTCAGAGAACACCTTCGAAACGGTTGATATGAGAATTGCCGAGAAGAGTAGCCTATTGAAGGATTTATTTAAATATATTCTAGAATTATACGAGGATATGATTAATTTTAGACGTAACTGTGTGAAATATAATTGTATAAGAATAAAACATGAAAGCTCTTGAAATAATTCAAACTGTTCCTTGTAGTATTTTATTCCCTTTAATTTTAGATATCTCTCTCAGGTATATGACAGCAATTTCTACAAACAGCCTATGTAGGATACTTTTTGATTCGTATTTGCATTGGAGTCTATCATCATTTAGACTCCGCTCTATGAACTCCACAAAATTCTTGAGCTACGTAAACTTCCAATGGCGGTGAAGGACCGTATAATGCCCTGCTTGCTCACTCATTTCTAAGAGCTCAATTTTGCTACCATCATTATAAATGAATTGAAAAAGTTTGAGAACATCAAAAATTTTCAACACTCTTGGGTGCCTTATTAAATACATATGCCAGAAGTGATCGTCGCGCTTTTCGAAATGTTCAAGATGATCCTTTCATTTTTATAGTACAATCTACGGACTAGTGTGAGTAAAATTTCGAAAGAAATGGGCAAAATTGTGATCATGGTTTCTCAGCGAGACGCCATGTTCGAAGAAAACGCAGTCGAAACTGGAATTGTAACTCGTTGTAGATTCATAAACGTCTGAAAATTGCTTTCGAACAAATTTTACGGTCTGAAGAATCATAAATAGGATTTTTTGCCATAATGACAACACACTTGTTTGAAAACGGGATGGAACTGCATAAGACCAATGTATACTGTATGCAGGGTGTCAGGGACGGAACTGCTTAAGACCAATGTATACTGTATGCAGGGTGTTTGGGAAAAAAGTACAAAATTTTTCAACTCCCAGTAAGGGGCAAACTTGACACTTCTGCTCCTATGAAACTCCGTGTACAAAATTTTTTATTTGAGATATTAGCTGCTTAATGTTTGAAAAAGAAATTATGAAAACAAAATGGCCCATGAATAATTTATTTATATATTAACAAATACTAATATTTTTCAATCCTTATTTTTTAAATTTCATGTACTCTAGAAAACTCATGTTCTCAAATATGTTATAATAAATACTTTATTTATTTTTCCGTCTCTACTTTAAAATCTTTCTCCCTTTTCCGTGTGTTCAAAGCTTATTTGAGCTCTTTAGAGGCTTACAACTCCACTTTCTTACTGTAAATGGCTTACTCCCTAACAAAATGTCTGTGATACCTTTGACCAAAAATAAGCTTCAGGATGAAAATTTTCAGGTACTTTCATCAAAATTTCGAACAAACATTCATAAACGCATTCAGCACTTTTAACCACCGCACTGAGCTCTCTTTCCTGTGTTAGAAGCAATGGTCTCGTCGTCTTTTCATTAGACAGAAATGCCTCTCTCACACGGCACCCTCCCGCTCCTGGCCAGCGCTGGCGACCGGCGGTGACAGCGTCATCTCTCTCATTCCAGCGAGGGCGTTTTTTATCTCCTTGCCAGTATTATGGCGTGTTTGTGCGGGCATTTGAGTTTATTAATTAAGTTGTTGTTCAGTAGGCGCTGTTTTTAGCTGCTGCCGGGCACAATGCTCTCCCATGACTTTATTTCTGTTAATTCAATTAGCCGACCTCGCGCATTGAAACTGCAGCTTGCTGCACAGGACGCAGGTTGAAGGCGCGAACTCGTTTGTTTTATGTTATTTGGTCGTGAAGGCATAGTATAATATCACAATATGTGTTTTTTGAATGTAAAGCGTGGGGCACATGTTTTCGCTCACGAGTAAAAATCCGTATCTCAATTGAACGAAAAGATATATAAAAAGTGTTTTTTTATGGGGGACGTTTTATGTAGGTTAAACGTTTCAGGTGCGAGGATAGATTCGGTGTTGAATACAAGTTTTGCGACCAGTAACGCGTCCCCGTGAGAAATTATGAAAATTATGCACCAGGTGAAAAGGATATATGTAGAATTTCATGGAAAATCATTTTTAAAAGCTTACATTTTTTTTTTTTGTTTTACTGTTGCCTATAACGTGATCCTGTGTCATCACTTTCGGTCGAAACGTAAGATTCGATGGAAACTTGTCAATTTCAAATGAATTATTTCATTTATATGAATTTTGGTCCTTACGTATTATCGGGAGGACTTTTGATTTTTACT
>VOMN01099642.1:0-30361 GCA_014899125.1 Orchestia grillus
AGTCCCAGTGCTTGTGTCAAGTCCCAGTGCTTGTGTCAAGTCCCAGTGTTTGAGTCAAGTCCTAGCGCTAGTGTCAAGTCCTAGTGCTAGTGTCAAGTCCTAGCGCTAGTGTCAAGTCCTAGCGCTAGTGTCAAGTCCTAGTGCTAGTGTAGAGTCCTAGCGCTAGTGCCAAGTCCTACTTTTAACGCTAGCGCCAAAGCACTAGTCCTTTAGATCTCCACAAACAGTTTACTGTTCATTGAAAAATTCAACAGATTTGCCCATTGGAAAAACAGAGTGAATGGATGCTCATAAGACTCGTCGAAAGCAAGAAGTTCTAATTTAGAACGACACAAAAAATGCAACGCTGACTTAGTGATGAATTAATGTATTTTCAATTTTGTTCCTTAACAGCAATGTCAAAAACGTTTCAAAAACTACCGTCCCCTCAGTCTTGATATTTAAGATGGACCAACTGACCCATCACGAGTCGACTGACTCGTGAGCAGCGAGTTTTCAAATCACAGAACAGCCCCGAGCTCAGGTTACTCGCAAGTCAAAGAGAAACGAGTGTTCTTCCTGGAATGCAACCCGAATAAAAACAATACACCTCATACTCGAGCATCACATCAGGCAATTGATCACACACATTTTTCGTTTCTTCCACTGATTAAATTGTTTTTGTTGCGGTGAGTGGACAAACAATCTAAAAATGCGCGCACAGTAGTGATGGAAATCAGAAACTGAAGAAATAAGTGTCAGCCTCAATATCCCATAATCTCGCTATGTGCACTGCCTTGACTGAATACATAAATAAATAACAATAGAAATAGAACAAGCCCCACATGCGAGTCGAAAGCCTCGGTCAGTGGCGGAACATGAGGGATTTTAAGAAAGTTCTACTATGAGTTCTAGTGAAAGGTTCAGAGCATGAGTGGACGAACGAACTCTTCTGAATGAATCACAGACTAAAAACACTAGACGGCGAGAGGCGCAAGTGAAAGCTGCTGCTGCTGCTGTGGCTACTGCTGCTGTGGCTACTGCTGCTGCTGTGGCTACTGCTGCTGTGGCTACTGCTGCTGTGGCTACTACTGCTGGGGCTACTACTGCTGGGGCTACTGCTGCTGGGGCTACTGCTGCTGCGGCTACTGTTCCTGCGGCTACTGCTGCTGCGGCTGCTGCAGTAAGAGCAATTTGAAACTCCGTCGACTGCCTAAAGGACGGTTGCTGCACTAACCATTACTCCTCCTGCTGCCTAGGCGACTGCAGCTGCGACTACAACAGCTGCACCAGACACGCCATGGAGTCGCTGCAGAGGGCCGCCGTGCAGAGCCTCTAAGTCAGCGCTGTCTCCGGACGCGTACACTAAACTCTTCAGCGAAAATTTCAATAACAAATAATTCTAGTCCGACGTTCACCGTACACTCCTCAATGGACCTTCTAGATGCACCTTTATTATTTAAGCTCCATAGCAGCTATGCCCCTAATAGGGCGTGCGACCCACAGGGGTCAATTAGAGTTTTAAAGAGGTGATTGAGCGCAACAATCGAAGCATGGGTGCAAATTTTAACTATTATTTTTTGTTTCCTTCTCCACATGTAAACATGTTTTTGTTTGGAAAATGAAATAGCGGATGATATTTAGAAAGAATATTTTCTTCAGTAGGAAGAGGAAAGGGGACTGGGGTTGGGTGGCATCACGATTTTAGAGGTGATTGGGCCACACCGAGTGGGGGCCCGCTGGTCTGATGCGTTGAGGTCAAACACGCTGTGCTTTTTAGTGAGCATCTATCTGTAATTATCCATAATTTGAAGGCACCCAAGCATTTTATGAAATATTTTATAAATTGATCGAATCATTGACGAAGTGGTGAAAAAAGTCAAACTTGGTTAGAAACAAGCCACAGCTAGGGCGGCGAAAAAAGTCAGACTTGGTAAGAAACAAACCACAGCTAGGGCAGCGAAAATGTCGTGTGTAACCCCGCCGAGTTGCGCAACATGCTCTTGTTATTTGCAACAAAAAACACTTGCGATTGAAGAGTTCATGAAACAAGCCAGTTTGTTTTTGTGGCCGCGTCAACATTTTCAGGAAAATTCACGAATAAGAACGCACAATCCTAGCAGCTTCCATGTACGTACACATGTATGAACGTACATATGCTGCTGGTAAGTTGGAATGGATGATGGTCACTCACAGAGGAGACATTGAATAAGTGATTAGGAGGTTAATAAATTATACATATATATATTTTCACAAAGATTTCGTTCAAGACTAAAGATAACAAAGCATTCTCTGGTTTTCAACAAAACTTGAATACGAAAAAGACTTCCGGTGACCTGTGAGAATATTTTTCTACATATATGTGCATGCGATAGAAGGGATCAGTGAGGCCAAACGCGAATTTGAAGCAACGTAGGGAACACAATTCAATGTGGGGGACTGGGGGGAGCTATGGCGTGGAGCCCCCAGCGTGTGTGCAGCTGTGAGCATTAATTGTGTACCCTCCAGCTCATCCACCCCCTCATTCATAGTGTACCCACCAGCTCATCCACCCCCTCATTCATAATGTACCAACCTGCTCATCCACCCCCTCATTCATAGTGTACCCACCAGCTCATCCATCTCTTCATTCATGCACGGTCGCTTATTCACTGATAAATAAAATTGAATGTAAAACGTATATGGAAATTCTCCTTCATTTCCAAGTACAAGTTGCTTTCAAATGAAATGAAAGGCGAGAATGGAACTCATCCGGCAGCACGGGCGTCACACGAGCACGACTGTACGAGCCCCTCTCCCAACGCATGCACGAACTTGCGACACTTACGAAGTATTCATCCTCCTACATCGCGGACCGCCTTTGACGAAGTCGGCGGCGCATGATGAATCAAAGAGGAAGAGGCTAAAAAATAGAGCGGCCTCGCATTTAATTGAGAAAGTTCGGGGCAGAGCAACAGCGAGGGTTTTGTCTCACGGCCCTTTGTGTCACGGAGCAAAAGTTCAACGCAAAGTGCCTCCTTCTGTTTGCAAGAAAATATTCTCTGTGCTCATCTCAACAAAGTGAGTAGCTCTGCCAAACTTTCGTCGAGGTGCAATGTACTATTGAGATGAGACGTCCGCCCATATGTGTGACTGTTGATTATTTTATTTTTTTGATTATTATTATTTTGCATGCTAATAATTATCAGCATGCAAAGTAAATGCCACGCAGATGGGCAGTTGCGCACGTAAATTTTAAGCCAATTTTAAGTTTTTTCTAATTGAGTAATATTTGTTCCAGGTCATGTATATTTTCTTCCAAAAAGACTCGTTAATGCTACATAAAAACTTTTAGGTCAATATTACGTTTGGGTGGACTGTATTTTTGTTTAACCAAACACATAGCGTATGGAAATACAATTACATTGAGTATACAAAATTCGGATTATGAGGCAGGACAAAATTCAGATCATCAGGCAAGAAATGATTAAAAAAGAATGATTAGAAAAGTAAAACAATTTAACACGAGCTGTCCAGAGCAAACACGCTGTATTTACAGTAATTTGCTCGCATGATTACAGTTTTTTTATGCATCCGTTCTCAAGCAAATGAACTTTCAGAAAATGATTTACCAGGCCTAAAAGAGAGTAAAGGCTGTACATGAGGTCACACCAATCAAATTGGTATATTGCTTGATAATAATAGATTTCGATTAATTTAGCAAGGTCGTAAATTCCTTTAAATCTAGATATATTCTTCGTTACCCGGAGTGATGAAGAAACGCCTCTTTATCACGATAAAGGTAACCTTAAGCACATCAATTCAAACAAACATTTAAAGTCCCCACCAAACATGATCGACACCGTGTCAGCCCGGGGAAATTCGCGTATCCAGAAATGCGGGCTAAGAAATGTCCCTTAAATCGTAATGCAGTTAACGAAAATAATATTCTATACATAGAAATAAATGTTAGTTAAATGTGCATTAGTAGGGTTGTAGTTCAGATAATTGTCATAAATTCCAACAGACAAAGAAAATGTCCCCCTGAGCTCGATCGAAGCATAGTCAGCCCGTAGAGTTTCGTACCCTGGAATCCATTATGCATTTTCGTTGCTCCGTTGGCTGCCCAGGACGATTATGGAAGCTAATTTCCTGGAGCGCCCAGGCCAGCCAATCACAGGCCCCCTGATTGCAGATTGCAGATCGCAGATTGCAGCAGAGGACTAGACCATTTCAGCGCCAAGAAAGCTGAGGACTGTTGAGGCCCGCATGCATTGAGGGCTCCGCCAGCGGCGCAGTGAGCATCAGAGCAAACCGTTTGAGAGTTTCGGTGCGGACTGTGTCCATTACAGTGGACTTGAGAGTGAAATGGAACAAATAGAATTTCAGTATGAAAAGAGGCATCAACGGTATCATAAATATATCTGATTGTAAACGGTTCGGAATATTAATACTTTATCATCAGTGCTGAAGAGATAAAAAGAAATAACGAAACAAGCCGATGAGAAGCAAGAGTACTAAGATACGAGTGTAAAATAACTTAAACTAAGTATCAAAACCTACTACTACTACCAAAATGTTCAATTTAAAAAGTTGGAGCTATCAGTAATCTCACAGAACTCTGGTCGTTATCGAGTTCTGATTTGTTGGTAGAAATGAAAAGAGATTCTAAAATATTATACGTCCTGTTCATTTCCAGCTTTACAGTTAGTCGAAAAATTCGACAATTCAAAAGAATTGTTTAACCCTTCACAATAGACTCTGATTACCGAGTGAATTGGGGAGGAAAACGGGGTCCATATCTATGAAATGTGCCTGCATGTTGGCTGCGGCGGAGGTCCAGTTCTATGAGCTGTGCCTGCATGTTGGCTGCGACGCATGACTTACTGTAGGGTGGCGCTTCCTACATACGATTGCTGGCAGCAACCACACACGTAAAAATACACACAGCTGCTAATCAGGCTGTCATCTACTTTTCCTTTTAGACTAAAATAGAGCTACCTTTAACATTGTTCCTATAAAACACCTCCACATCAACTGAAGTAAAATACTGTAGGATTAATGCTAGGAATTCTTGCCGCAACTCTCGGTTCAAACAGCCCGTACAGGGAGGCCGACCAAAGCCTGTTGCTTTGACTTGAAGGTCAGGATGACAAGAGGCGGGTAGAATTTCCTATTTGAGAAAGTTTTGATTGTCTGGTCAGTCATAAAGCGGGGATACCTATTAATGGACTGCAAAATTTGGAAAAATATATTTCAATGGGAAAAATTTCGTAATTGCTTCATATGCGATATGCTCGATGCAGTAAGGGGTAGTTATGGATGATTTTATATAACTTTTGCAAATACAACTAAATCGTTCATGAAAGAATATTTTTAACGCAAACTTGACACCTGATGCGTGTACATTTGCTCCAGAGCGCTGCCACGGAGACAGTCATCGAAAATAAAAACCATATCAGAACTTTCATAAAAACCTTTCAGAGCTTGAGAATTTTCGTACAAAATTTAAATCCCGTCATCAAAGTAGCTCAACTGCAAGCAACAACTGGTCAAAAATCCTTTCGAATCAACCCGTGCACGCGGACGTACCACCAGACCTGCCGGCCGTGTCGTCACGTAGCGGAGAGAGGCAGACGAGCACCAGGCCCTCACAAGACTGTTGTCTGCAGAGTGCCCTGCGCCTCCCCACAACATCCGACCGTGTACGTTTAAGCGAGTACTTGGGGGCTCTTAACTAGCACGTTATTTCTCCCACGTACGATCATTTCTTCTATTGACCAAAGTATATTTTTCTACGTAATAGATTGTTTCTTCTAAATAACCGATTATTTTTTTAATAACCTATTATGTTTTCAAAATAACAGTAGACTTCTTTTAAATGAAGGACTGTTTCTCTTCAATGACTGATTATTTCATTTGAATAATTGATAATTTTTCATATATAACTGGTTATTTACCCTACATAAATGATTATTTCATCTAAACAATCGATCATTTCTCATAAACAACAGATAATTTATCATAGATAACTGATCATTTCATCTACATAATCGATTGATTTTTCTAAAGAACCAACAATTTCTCCCAAACCTAACCTAACACTAGATTATTTCTCCCAAGTAACAGATTATTTCATCTAAAAAACAAACTGTTCCTCCCCTTATTAGATTACTTCTCCTCAATAACAGGTCACTCGATATAATGCCCATCGCTCTGACGTGGACTTCGGACGCTAGCGTGAGAACAGTACACCGCAGGAGGTAATATTCGACATGGTCAATGTCCCAGCGAGCCTGTCTTCCGGCTCGCTGGCACGCCGATGATGAGAACAAATCACATATGCTGTCGGGCAACACAGCTGATTGGGTGTGGTCAGTCAGGTACTCCGCGCAGGACGTTTGATCTTCGCGGTAAACGTAATAGAAATGAAAATAATAGTCATAGTTATAATAATGATAATATTGAACCTAGCGTTTCTGCAGCATGTCTATCAGCGTAGTTAATCTATATGATTAGAGTATCCAGCCCAAAAGATCCGGTAATCCAGCCTAGAAGATGTCAATGCAGCCTATGAGATTTGCGAATCCAGCCCACAAGGTCCGTTCACGCAGTCCACAAAAAAAGTAATGCGTCAATGTAGTCAGGGACTCGACTCGATATTCCAGCTCTGCCACTCAGTCCAGAGCCACTTCTTCACCCTCGNTCCCCCATCATCCATCTACAAACGAAAGCAACAAAGATAGAGGACCTCGCGCTTATATAAAAACCTATGCAAGAATTTCGTCGAAACTTATTACTGGGTTGCCGTTGAGCATCGTTGTTGGTGAACTGCTGAGAATATTCATTATTTACAACGATCACCGAAAATATCAACTTGATGTAAATAGGGAAATAGTCAACCTATTCACACTACCCAAGAGGGTAGTTTCCGCTCAAGATTTCTTAAAAATATCAGTGAGAAATTCAATTACCGGATCTACAATGCTGACTTAACCCTACAAGTATACGGACCGCTGTCACGAATCCGCCAAGCTTCTCCCAACATCGCTAGTTTGGCTTCAAGCCTCGGTTGTTCCGTCCTACGCTAGCACACACAACCGCATCAAATACGAACGACAGCTTATGCAGTATTTTGCTCAGTAAAAAAGTAATTTCGATCTTTTAAGGTTCAAATTCGGCCAAAGTTCTGCAATCGGAGCCGAGATCGCGCGATCAAAACAGCCACCGCCGGGCTGCTATGTGCTGAGGCGCGGTGTTTCTTGGGCTCCGCACCTGGCGGCCGTTTGCAGCGCTGGCCAGGTGAACGGGCGCTGAAACTAGTTACGCGGTCTGAGCGACCACCACTAGTTACCTGGTCTGAGTGGTCGCGATTAGTTTCGGGGTCTGAGTAACAATAACTAGTTACGTGGTTAGAGCAACCGCAACTAGGTACCAGTTCTAAATAGCCGTGACTAGTTACCTGGTATGAGCAGCAGCAGCCAGCTGCGACTAGTTATGCTTTTATAAGTATGGGAAGTTACGTGCGCAGCAGCAATATATAGCATGCCTTGAATTGCCGTAACTAGCTAACCTTTAAAAGCGGTCGTCATTACCGTGGTAACGTCCATGCATAGCGCGTAACATTTTACTGGGTGCAATGCATTGCATAAGAAATTACTTCATACGGTGATAGGAAACTACAGTACTCGGTCTTAAGAAATATCAACACTCAGTCATAGGAAGTTGCAACACTCAGCCATGAGAAATTTCAACACTCGGTAATGAGAAATTTCAACACTCGGTAATGAGAAATTTCAACTCTCGGTAATGAGAATTTCGTCATCCAGCAGTAAGAAATTCCAATACCCAGTTATAAGAATTGTAGCCAGGATAGAAAATTAATATTTTTTGAATTTTTAGTGCAATTTCTGGACATTCTACCTCTGCGCTTGCCATGAGCTCACTGCCCCCATCAGCACCGAAGATCTCACCAAAGCGCCACGTTCGAGCTGATGAAGAAAGTGCCTTCTTGTCGTCTGCACCTCGAAGTTTGAATGTATCTATTCACCCCACCCTAGATCAAGGTTCTTGAATTAAATACATATAAGCACATTTATAATTCTGCAACGCAGAAGTATACGTAAACCTCATGGCTAGCCATCATTGTTTCCGTTCCTACTAAAATCGAACATGAAAAGAGGCTGTCGAACCCCACTTCCAGGACACCAGTTGCATGCTTGCTGGATCCACCGCTGTCCCACACCGGACATTAACAGCCTCTCGCGACAAGCACAACGCCAGCAACACGACACTTATGTAACTCAGTGCAACACAAACCTCGTAAAACAGTCTTAAAAACGACCTTCTACGGTACAAAACCCAGAAGATCATCTTCAAAACAGGCAAATTACGCTCGTAAAACCACCCACAAAACAACCCCAAAAGGCACAGCAGTCAACATGCAACTCAAGAGTTGACTCGGTAGACAGTTAGAGAGGAAGCAAAGAGAGAGAGGGAGGAAGAGGGAGAGAGCGAGAGAGACGGCAGCCCGCATGGAAGAGTCGTTGACCCAAGGTAGAGACATTCGCTTCCATGCTGCTGGATCACCGACAGACAGAAGGAAGAGGGCCTGCTCTCAAGATGGGCTCAACTTAGGGCAAGGCATTTGCGTTGAAAATTAGAGTGGGAGGATTACGGATCAACTGAAACACTGAAGAATTCTCAATAAAAGCAACCCATTATAAAAAAGTAGGTACGTTCTTCAACAGATATGTACTACCTATGTATGACACAAAGTTCCAAAACGGCCGGGGTCATAAGCTTTGCCTTATTCTGGAGGCAGCATCGCCGACGGTTTAATGAAACGCTGCAGCGCTGCCAAGTACAGATGGTCGTGCATTCATCGCGTGCTGAATAACAGGACTCCCTCGCTGCCTCCAAGGCGCAGTATAATCCAAGCATTGCGCTCAACACGTCTGCGCGAGAATAAATATTTATTATAAACAAGCATTTTAAAAAGCCGTTCAAAAGATTCAACGGCATGAGCTAATGATCAATCTGTTTCCACTGAACAAACAAGTTGTGCTCGCAGTAAAATATGATACATAGAGTGCATTACTATGAGTCGAATTTGTCACTAGGCAAGTTCTATTTTAATAGACGTTCATAATAGGGAAGTTAATTCGATTGTAACAAATCGAAACTCAAGACGGGCACCCGCAATCTCAACCGAAAGCTGTCCCGAGTAGAAAAAGTGCTCACACATCTGATCCGCTTCGAAACGAAAGTTGCAAGCAAGCAAATTTTCAAACACAGGTCCATTGAAATAAATACTCTCATTTGTACCTGTAGCAGACACGTAAAATTTGCTAGCTAAAATTCCAATCAGGGCGGCCGCGGTCATTCAACCGTCAAGCAAATTATCTAAATAGTCGAAGACTTGGTTGCCGGTGTAAGTGGTTCTGACTTGACCCGCTGGATAACCGGTTGATCTTCTGGCCGATCCTTAATTGTCCACATGAAAATGGGGACTAGAACTCTGGACCGACGCTCTTCCAGCCTGGCGGATGGACAATCATGGACAATCATGGACAATCCATGGATCAGCGAGTTTATTCCGAGGAAGCCATAGTTGAAATTCGTTTTATTGGAAGTGCGAGAGCGCTCAATTTTACCCAGATCATCACAATGTACACGCAGCGTGATTGTGCTACTGTGTTTAGAAATTCAGAGTACTGGAGTTAGCCGATTGCTAAACGTCCGTAGCAGAAGCTTGAGACCATTTGAAAGTTTGTCTAATCGGACATCTGGAGTTCCAGAAAGTCGGATTTGTTGAAATTCCGAGAGACGAATATCAGGGAGTTAATGGAGTGAGATGATGAAAATTTAGTGAAGCCGAAACAAAATCGTTTTAACACGTTGACTCCGAAGTGGGTCATATATGGTACACGCGATCATCTAACCTAACCTAATGTAACCAAAGCACTATCATGTGTAAATACAAATTTTCGAGTTTTCTTCAAATTTGTGTTCATCAATCGAATAAGCTAGTTCTGATTAGAAAGAAAATTAATAGAGTAGCCAAATTTGTGAAACCAAAATCCTTCATTTTTAAATTCACAGTAGAGATATTTGTCGGCATGCAATTTTACCTGTGTGGAGAATCGGAGTCAACGTGTTAAAACGCATGTGTTCGAAATATCAGCAGCAGTCTAAACCAGCGTTTCACTAAAGTTTGAAAAGGAAGGAGTTAGTGAAGGAAGGAGCACCCGTACCATAAATACGGAACACTACTGCGATGTATAAAGTAGCACCCCATTCATAAATCTTCTCACAGATGCACCAGAAACAACTGACGGAACCAACGACTTCCTCTTAGTACAAGCAAATAAAACAGCAGACTGAGGTTTCCAATTTTTCAAGCCACTGTCTTTGATGACTTAAGTCCACATCAAATAAATTAAGGCAAAAATTCAAAGAAGGTTTACGTTTACCTTCAGAAAGCTAGTTTCACCATGGCGTTCATTCACGTGCAATCTTTCCTAGTCTATGGATATTATTGTGCGCCACGAGCATTGAGATACGTCGGCATGACCACAGGTTGCAAAAATATTAAAGTCGCAGAGGATGTAGACGTCATTTTTAGAACAGGCGTCTGTCTCGCAGGGCCAACACGCTTTGCTGAGTCCGATTATGCTCGGCATGATGCTTTATTTCAGTCAATTTACAGTGCCGCGACCATAGTCAAGCGACACAGACCTTTCAACTAAGAATTATTCATTATTTTTTAACAGAACTTCTAAGCATTCAACGAGATAACACTCACAATCCATTGTACATCTCTTCCAGCACGGTTACACTTGCCGCCGTGTTTCACATTTCAGTTTCAAATTTGCATTACGAAAAAGAACCATTATTTTGCTCAAGAAATAATGACTGACTTATGATACTCGTATACCCGAAGCTTTTTTGCTGCGGAAATAAGTACAACAACCTTTCATTCATTTATTTTAGGTGTCCATTACTTACTAGTTTAATTGCACATGGTAAAAAAATGCCAAAAAATCGATACGCATAAAGACCGTCCAAATTTGTCAAAGGCTGCTTCCAGATCAAAAATAATCGTCCACTTAATAAATTTCCTCTTTTCTGAAGTCCACCTAGAAAACTGCACTCCAGCGATCGGGCCGCAATGGAGATTTATGGCCACGATGAAATCGGTCGCGCAGACGCACGCGCACAGCGGCGAGGCCACGTCCGTGACCCTGGCGAGGTTTTCACGAATAGAAAAAATCGCATCAAATTTCCCTCGTGACATCCTCCAAATCTATCCGGAAAACAGATCGACGTCACTACTTCCATCTGTTTTGAAAACTTCGCATCGAGGGTACGTATAGATTGATCCATTTGCGAAATAAAAGGAACCAACTGAAAAGCGCCTTAAAATCAAGAACATCTTGATTAGTATTCAAGAGACTCGTATTAATAGAAGTGTAGCAAAACAATCTAGCAGCTATCCGAAGAAAAGACAGCTGCACTGATTTAAATGGTTGCTGCCCAATGGTTGCTACCGATGAAAATAGCACAGGGATAAAGAAACTCCGAGATATCAGCGGCGACATTTTAAGACATACATAGAACGAATAGCGTCTGCATTCATGCGTGCTTTTTGCTGCTCGAATAACATCAAATGTCTTTACATCTGATGATAATAATAAGGCAAAAACCAGGGCAGTTAGAAAACAGTACGATTGTAATTGGACTGCCTGGAAGATTCATCCTGATTGAAAACTAACTCATTTTTAGAATTCGTCGTATTGTTCCTGTGAGAGGGTACGAGGTGCTGCTGCAAACTATACACCGTTGATCTATTTCTATTTTCTATCACCTCTCTATTTTAGCCATTAATTGCCCTCTGTTCACACTCGTGCTTTCACAAGTGGCGAAATCGTTGCAAGTGTGCCGGGATATTTTGAGAAGAGCTCGTCGTATCTCCCCTACGCCAGCTTGTGCACAACTCTTGTGTCAAAATGGAGACGACGAACGTGAGCTTTAAGTAATACAGAGCTCATCGTGACGCACCGACGCGAGCTCGTGATCCAGCCAGGGCAAGCAGCCCATCTCGCTGGACACCGGGGATTAGAAGTCGTTTATTTTAAGGCTACAGTAATGCGGGCAAATGCAGGTGATGATGGAAGCTCGTTTATTATGCGGCGTTCAGGAAGATAGCCGTGGAAATTCGAATTCGCTAACACGAATTCGCTAACGAAGGATAAATGTTCGGCTTCTCATGCTAGAATGACTTCAGTGAACATAGTACAATTATGCGCATTATAAAAGGCTGGAATGATTCTACAGTTAAGTAATAATTTCAGTATTGGTATTTTGTTGGGAGAATAAGGGAATTCCAAACGTGTATATTGGATCATGAAAAATTAATAGAGACGTACGAAATTAAAGAAGCCAGAATATATTCTAGTTGTGGACAAAAAAATTTAAATTTCGCCTAAGTTTTATAATTATGTAGAAATTATTCGGTCCGAGAAATATTTTGGTCAATTGTGGACTGAATGGAATAAAATTCAACATTTCTATCCAAAGAAAAAATAATATTAAAAAAAACATGAGCATCCACATTTAGCCACATTCTACATACCTATATATCAAGCTAGATGAGTGCTCAAAGTAACATCAGTCATAAAACAACTGCACGGTAAACGGACTTGTCAGAAGCATCATGGGACCAACATGTCGTACCATAGTTCTCCGTCAGTCATACAATTTCATGGTGACGAACTTTTTAGCAAGCACCACGGGGGGAGATGTCAATGCGCACGTCTTCGCTGTGCTTGGGTGAGCAGCAATGTGGTGCGCAGCAACGATCCCATTGAATTATATGCCCACAAACTTGAATGACTTGGTGAGGAAAGAGTGAAGTGGGGTCGTCAAAAGCGCTCACAAGTTTTGCTCTTGTCGCCCCATGAATAATTTTAGGGGCACTCGGCGAGTTTAAGAGGATTAGAGCGCTTCGTGAACATCGGAGCTGCTCTTGTGGACGACACCAGCTTTCAAAAATGCGAACTTTTCGATCTCATCAAGCTGATCTCGGGGGAAAAAAGAGATAGGTCACTAAGGCCGGGGGGACATTCTAACGGCTCAGTCAAGAGGCATTTAGAACATGAAGGAGAGTATTTTATATAGTGAATGCACTCGAACACATATTGGATTCTCACGAACATCGACCAACTAACGAGTCATACAATGTCACAAATAGTTAGCAAGTGAAAATTAGTCAACTCTCAAGAATATGGCAAGACAAAATTGGACCGAATCTACAAGATTCAAACGACAAGAGCTCTCAATATGGCACCACAGCAGGAGGAGGCTAGCCTCCGAGGAAAAGAGGCACCTCGAAATAAAGCAAGATAGAGTAATTAAGTAAGTACAAGGCCACGACACCCAGAGAAGTTTGACACTTCTGGGTGTTTCAACCTTCACTCATTAGCTCAGTGCTGCAGCGGGAAGTGACACGTGAAGATCTGGGTGGCTATACGATCTTGTGCAAAGACAATGCTTTGAGCAGACTCTTATCAATAAAGCGTCATTTGAGCGAAATGGTTGAGGGAATTAGTTCCGAGTTACATTAATATCACCATATAGAAACCAGTCTCTAGCAGAATGTGTCTAAACACGTCAGAATAAAGCTAGGCACAACAGCAGGAAACCAGGCAGAGTATAAAACGACCCTAGTCACAGGAGACTATATAAAAGATTCTTGGACGCCAAGTCCATGTCATTTCGAGGCCCTGAGACGTATTTTAAGTAAAATTACACCCTAAAGTGTCACAAAAAGTGATATTATAGGAACATATGAACAGCAACGTACTGAAAGTATAGAGCTCCCAGCTCAGCTTCGTAAAGATGTAGCGGCAGTCCAATATGAAGCCCTGGGAGCCGCCTCAATGACATGTTTGAGATTTTGATGTTTCCTCGTGGTGCCTGGAGATAGAACTCGGGTGGCAATATGCCCAAAATCCTGCCAGTATCTGCCGTCACAAATCTCTATCACAAGATGATCAAAGTAATGTTTTTACCGATTTTCCTAATCGAATAAATTTCCGAACTAAAGGTCTACCGAAAGTTGGTGTATACGTTGACCTTAGTTGAAGGTATTCATCTCAAGGAATACACAAATGTCTCCAAGTTTTTAGTACCAGTAAATCTTTGAAAATAGTCTATCAAGAGGCTATTCACTAACTTAATTATTAAAATCCGCTGATATTACCTCTCTATGTGAATCTTTGATTCTGCTACCCTCCCGAGTGGGTATATTCCCGGAAAACAAATTAAGGCTTCAACACGGATTTGGAAGAAATAACTCCCCGAAACCTCAGCCAAATAAATTATTCTACGATACATCACTCGAGAAAATAAGTGTACGGGTTTCCGTAGGTCTTCAAGCCATACAAAACAGGTAGAACAGTCCCCAAGCTTCCTAAGTTGAGGGTGACACATTACGTCCTGAACGCCCCGCTGTTGTGATCATAAAACACGGCGACTGCAGTCAGTTACGATTTGTATGGAATATTTTGTTAGGCTTGGAGCGAAAGAAAATTATTTGTCTAAATGAAATGAAATAGATCAAAGCATTTCCATTCACTTTTGGAGCGTGAAAAGCGCGTTACTTTGATGAGCAGCATGAGTGATGACTTGATAAGCAGCATGAGTAAGGACTTGATAAGCAGCATGAGTAAGGACTTGATAAGCAGCATGAGTAAGGACTTGATAGCCAGCATGAGTAAGGACTGTCCGAAGTATTTGACAGAAGATATGATCAGGTGCATTAGTAACAAGCCCGTAAGCACCTGAGCAACACACGGGGCACTTGGACACCTCATTCACACATAGGACACTTGCTCAACACGCCTGATCGACACGTTGGACACTCGGGACCGTATTATCAAAACTACTTACGACGTCGCAGCGATCAGCTGGTAACGTCCAGCCAAGTGAACGTAGCTGCGATGTGTACTATTATCAAACAAGTTACGATCGAGATTTTCACCTAAGTTTTCACGTAACTTTGCGACTCCCCAGAGCTCTCGTAAGTGGAGTTTCGTTGAGCGTAAGTGCATATATACACGAGCTGCTGGCCGAGCTTCACGTGATAACTGTTTTCTACATGAGTTTGTGTTAAACGTATATGATAATCATGAAGTGTTAATTGCGAGTGCTACAATTTACTTGCCATTGTGATTTCCGCTATTCTCATGAGAACTTCATAATTTATGCCAATTTCATAGTAAGAAATAAAGGTACTTGATAAGCGTATTAACAGAATAGAAATTTCTTACGGAGCCACCTAAAATTTATTTTTCAAGTTGTTAATTGATGGGTATTCTTATTATATTTTAGCAGTGGCAATTAAGTGCCATTATTAAGTAGGAATTACTATGGAATATAGTTACAATGTAATAACGAGCTTCGTTTCTCTGATCCGGACATCTGAAATTAATTAAAGCCATAATTTCGTAATCGTAAAAGTCTGTCGCTGTCGCTCCGCCTCCATAATCACGTGACTAGCATCTGCAATGTTTACAAATCCCAGCCCTCTGATTGGCTATCGGCCAAAGTGCTACGAAAAGAAAATACCGCTTGGCGTAAGTTCTCGCTAAGATATCTTTGACAATACCAAACTTACGATCAGCGTACGCTGAACGTAAGTTTTTCACCTAAGTTCAATTACTTACGATCGTTTTGATAATCCGGCCTTTGATCAGCACAAATTAACAATTAGGACACTTGATCAACACACCTGTTCAACGCTTAGGCCACTTGATCAAAACACCTAATTGATACATATGACACTTGATCAACACACCTGGTCATCACACCTGTTCAACGCTTGGGCCACTTGATCAACACACCTGTTCATCACACCTGTTCATCACACCTGTTCAGCGCTTAGGCCACTCGATCAACACACCTAATTGACACATATGACACTTGATCAACACACCTGATTGACACATAGTACACTCGAGCAACACACCTGTTCAACACAGGGGGCACTTGATCAACACACAGCACACGGGAGCACAAGCACTGCACAGGGGCACAACCGGACCCCCGTTACACACCGGTAACGGATTGCGATAAACTCTGAGGCTGGGTTACGACGTGAGAAGCTGAGCGTGTGCACCGTGCATAAAAAGCCCACGTGCTGCAGCGATAACATTGCCTCACCGTTAATATGGAGCTTTGTTAGCTTCTCAGCGTGGTACTGGAGCAGCTCTGTCTAAATATGGAGGTACGGTCTCACTTCCGTGGATATTCTTAATTGGACCCCTTCAAGTAGCGATGATTTTAATGGGCGCGAGTTCTAGCGAGAGCTGAAATACTTTGGGGCTGGAGCGGCTAGCACTCTCGCATAAATTTTGACAGTAAACGTACGCGAAATATTTAAATTTTCTTTAATTTGAGGATCGTCCATCATTTTCCCGAAAATCAGAAAATGCCCCGTCTTTGTGTTTATGTGGGAGAGGGGGCAGGGGAAGGGGGGGACGTCGGGATGAGGGACTGTCAGATGCTGTAGAAGTAGGACAATTTGGGCACTTAGCTTTGTTCTTCTGTTATATTATTGTATATTATGCATTCATGAGTGTATAAGACGTCACTGGAACCGTTTCAAAAATTTTCTAGTTTTTTCGTAACTAAGCGTTTGCATCACAATATCCTGCATATTCCTGTGTAATATTATCAGTTTTACTATTCCACCCAATGTAATTTATCTATACGACCAAGTGTACTAACCTGGCGTGCTTATCTGATGATTTGTCGGCCTCTGAAAAAGAAGGGCCTCCCCCCCTTCTGCACCCAAACTCAGGCTTGCCACCCCTTCCCAAGCCTAAACAATTCAGGCACTAACATCCAGGAATGCCGCGGGTCTCACAAAAGCCTGGCAAGCACAATTTAAGAGCCAAATAGGTGGTTTTACGCGAGTTTTTTATCCATTTACTTTGCACATAACATCATTGAAGTGTTCAAATAAATATTTGACTCTCCTGTAAAAATCGGGATTTTCGCATTTGAGAGACTATCAAATCTACAGTTTTAGCTGTTCATAAATAATATAGAACTCATTCGATAGGGAATTTTAATGCGCTCAGAGTCCATTACGCAGAATTTTTGTTTGTTTTTGAAAAAAGATAGAGCTCAAAGTAAAAAACTCAGCAACATTTGCATTTTTTTAAATAATCCAAATATCGAATAATCGATTTCTTCAAAACCCATTTGATCAAAATTATTGTACACATTGAGATGCTTAAAACGAACTTGTCCCATCTTCCTAGTGCAAAAATTGTGAGTTTGATACTATTTTGAAAAATTTCGAAAATTTCGTTTTCTTTCGATATATTGTTTTCTTTCAAGAAATCGAAAAAATTATGAAGATCAAAATGTGTTTCTTTTATCACGAGACATGCGTGTGTCAAATTTGAAACAGATCCGTCCCATAGGGAAAGACTTTGTTCAAAAGTGGGAGCTCCTCCCAACCTGGAGTTCACAATCAAAACTCCAAACCTGGAGTTTCATTTTTTAACTTCTCGATAAAAACAGAGCTTGAATTCAACGAGCTATCCATACGATTTAACAAGCGAAACTGCTCCCAAATAGTGATGTATAACGAATGTTCGATTCTAATGGGTGAAGTCAAACTAAAATTTCCATAAAGCACTCCGTCACGAGGCGCTGACGTAAAACCCAACACTGGGTTCCCAAGATACTGGTGCACGAACATAGCGGCCTGCAGCGTTACAACATCTGCGTGACGCAACTCTCCCATGAATTGATAGGTTGATCGCACGTCGAAACCTCAGAACAATGTCAATACTCCAGTAAGTTTCTTCACACATAACCGACAATGACCCCAAAAATTGAGCCATGATACCTGACACCAGATCACAGATCACACTCGGCAACACGATCGTCTGCATGTTTGTCTTCAGTCAAAAATGGAGGGTAAAAAAAACATCGAGAGAAATTTAGACTCCAGTCTCACCGGTCACACAGTGTCGGAGTCCTGTTAGACACCCATGAACTAAACCTGTCTATATTTGATCCGAGGACTACTTATGAATTATTCCTTTGCTCTTTTTCTAGAGATTCGAGGTCTCGCTCCTAATAAAACTGTTATTTTGAGAAGCAAAGGGGCACTGCTGATAGTAATGCTAGTGAGACGAAACTCAAGTGAGAGAAGAAAGAAATGAGCGGTGACTCGAGTGAGAAGAAAAAAACGATAGATGAGAAATTATTGAGAGCGGAAAGAAGTGAGAGCAGACTCTAGCGGGAGTANGAGAAACTAGCGAGGGTAGAAAGAAGTGGGAGGAGAAACTAGCGAAAGTAGAGAGAAGTAAGGGCAGAAACTAGCGAGAGTAGAGAGAAGTGAAAGGAGAAACTAGCGAGAGACAACACAGCTCAGAGAGGCGAACTAGTGAGGGATAACCCAATGAGAATAAAAACTAGTGAGAAAAGCTGTCTGTAAGGAGGGAAATTCAGAGGTAGACATC
This sequence comes from Orchestia grillus, assembly GCA_014899125.1. NCBI lineage: Eukaryota > Metazoa > Arthropoda > Malacostraca > Amphipoda > Talitridae > Orchestia > Orchestia grillus. Next base: position 18,507 of record VOMN01099642.1, read on the forward strand.
AGCTAGACAATTGAGGCCGACATCAGCTAGACAATAGAGGCCGACATCAGCTAGACAATTGAGGCAGACATCAGCTAGACAATTGAGGCAGACATCAGCTAGACAATTGAGGCCGACATCAGCTAGACAATTGAGGCCGACATCAGCTAGACTGATATTAGAAATTACAAAAGCAGCGCTTCGCTTCAGCAGTTGTGTAGCCTTCCACAAGAAATCAAAAGCAAAATAAGAGAACTAAAACAACATGTTTACCCCGTGACCGTCAAACTTGAAAATACCTGTCATTGAAAATACCTGATTTTAATCATTGTGAAAATCCATTTTGCATTCACCAAGTAGGTAAGTTGAACAGGCAAAACTACTATCAAGAGCTCTCGGTCCAAACGTACTTAGATCAAGAGGAGCTACCCGAGCATCTCAGGATGAGAAATGTGACCCTTGTACAATGAATAAATGATTTTTGAGATAAGACTGCATTCAGCTCCGTACGGAGCGCTAGCAATAGCCCTGACCTTTAGGACAAACTGATGCATGCCATAAGACTGCATTCAGCTTTCCACGATAAACGAGCAGCATTCCCGTGAACAGCAGCCGTGTTGTCTTTCCGGTCGACAATGGATAGAAATTTTAGCTCTAAAAAAACTGCGAGGTATATACGCTTTTTTACACTTTCCACAGAATTTTAGTGCCACTCATCGAAGCTTACATCTTTTTTTGAAAGATTCATGAGAGGGGGAAGTTTAATTCGAGTCTTCAGACATAATGATCGGAGGACGCTGCTTGTTAAATATAGGACCTTGGGCGGTAATGGCGCCCCAAACTCAAGGGGCCTCAACTTTGCCTTTGGGTGGCCTGGGTCGCCTGCACTCGGTACGGCCGACGCGTGTCTCGGGGGCAGTGTGATGAGCGGGACCCCAGGCTCCGTACACAGGTGTGAGCGGGACCCCAGGCTCCGTACACAGGTGTCTGTGCACACGTATGAGCGGGACCCCAGGCTCCGTACACAGGTGTCTATGCACACGTATGAGCGGGATCCAAGCTCAGTATACACGCACTAGATTCCTCGAGACGAGCAAGAAAAAAGCCCTGTCAGCGTTTACTTCGAATTCGAAGAAACTGTGGCACTATGAATGTAGAATGAAATAAAAAATGGAAACATACACGAGTGATGTGGCGCATTCTTGGGATGTTGCCCAAGTACCAAGCCGTCAGACGACGAAATTAGTATTCCGTGAATACTTCGCATCAAATCACACCATCGATACAATGCCTCTCGCGCAGACTGAAATCGAGACCATAACACCGATGCAAACATTTCATCGCTCGATACACATTCTGAAATCAAACTCTCGACACCGTAACTAACGAAGTTATCCAGCGAACGACAAACACTTGAACTGTGTTCCGCCTTCGACACTGGCACTGTGAGCCGCATCGCTTATTAGAAGCGACCAAAAATCGGCCCTATGTTCCATGGCGTGCTGCTAAATTTAGCTGCCCCAGCGCCCGCACAACTGTCAGCTTTACTGGCACTTTCCGTAGTTAAGAATTGGGCGTACAATTACCCGTAGAGTTATTACCAGCCCAGCAACGAATACGCCAAAAAAACCTTCAGTAAAGTTGTCCGAAGCGTAGATTGAACTATCATTCAAGTCTGCCAAAAAGGGAAAATTATCCATGAATTCAAAAATAGAGCCGAGAAGCCACACACAGGATGTTGCAAAACGTGTTACTACAGCCTAATGTTTCAATGAGTATTCATGGAATATCATATAATTGGTTTCGAGTCTTTATTTTGTTACGTTTCACTGCCACCTGACGCTCAATGATGAGGTGATTGCCTCGCCTCATCATGCGACTCTAGGCCTCATCGCTCCTGTGAAATGGGCGACCGTGAACCATGATCTTAGGAGTCTCAATTTCAAGTGTAGGTGTATGCTTAAGAATTTCACTAGCATGTCATAAAGCCAATCACAATTGCTCCTCACAGCTCACTTCTCAAAATAAATCCTCATTAGTAAAAGTAGTAGAAGTATTATAGTACTAGTAGAAGTAGTAATAGTAGTAGTAATGGTGATGGTATAGACAGCACCGCTTTAGAGGTTCAAACAACGTCGCACCGGAATAGAACGGACTGTTCAATACGGAATACTGAAAACGGGGACTCCATGCACAAGGTGTGCTTCCACACAGGATCCCCTGCACATTGAAACAGCAAGTTGATAAATAAAAGGAAGAAAACACAAAGAACAGATAGCGATGAAGGGGTGAAAACTGGATGAAGTAAATTTAGTGGGCAGATAGAAGTTCCAAAGGCCTATTAGTAGCTGAGGTAACCTAACAGTCCCCCTCGGTACGTCAGTTACCATAGCAGACGATGGACAAACCGAACTAATCTAACCCGATTGTCTATCATGAGGAGTAACACTTCGTTAGCAAAACACTTGAACCTACAGAAATACTCGTACTTAGATCATTTAACAGGAAAAAACATTAATTAGTTTCAAAATCAAGGTAAATTATACATGGATGGTAGAAAACTGTTGTGCATATTTTTTCTCTCGATTCTGTGTGAGTCGCATGCATTTCCGCTCGTTTGCGTCGACTGACGTCACGGACTCTGTAGTGACGCTCTGGGATAAGAAACTGCATAATTCTCGGAAAATATATTTGAATAGAAGGATTGATTTGTGGAAAAGGCAACACCAATTAAGATAGAGACAAGCTTCAAATAGAGTAAATAGCAGAACCAACTAGTTTCAACAGCAGCATTAACTAGAGTAAATAGCAGCACCAACTAATTTGAACAGCAGCATTAACTAGAGTAAATAGCAGCATCAACCAATAAAACAAACAACATCAACTCGTGGAAAAAGTAGCCTTAATTAGTGTACACATCGACATCGAATATGGCAAACAGCAGCACCAACGTGAATTAAACTGAATAAATAGCAATAAAATCTTGTTTTTCAACATTATCACTCGATAAAAACAAAATGATGCGTAATTACAGAATACCACTTGCCACATGGGCATGCAAAACATTACGAGCCAACGCGGACTTCCTAACGCTATAAAAATATTTCATAAAACAAGCATCAACTTCAAAATTATTGAGTGGTTCACAGCATCGCGTCAATGCAAGCAATAGGCAAACAAACAGTCGGGCTGTGACTTAGGCAGCGCACGCCCCCGACAAATGTATTTCAGTCAGGAATTGAACACAAACATGCTGCTTTTTAGAGCTCGCATAACGATGGTTTTCAATCGAGCTGTTCGTCCCTGTGATTGAGTCCGAGAAATTGGACGCCGAAAAGAAAACGATTGGATGCGAATAGAAAACTGTTGCGAACGAGCGATCGGATTAACACGAGGGAGCTCGCGACTGCCTCCAGCGTGCACCATGAGGCACCTGGCTGGCGGACACCTCTCCACTCGCAAAAAACTTGCCGTACGAACGAAAATTTTTACAAAAAGTTCGTTTTCCCTAATGAATAATTACATCTTACATTTAACAATTGACTAAATTCATAAGCGTAAACGAATTGATAAATTTTCGTTTATTTGGTGAGTTTTTCGTAAGCGGAAGATTGTTCGTTAGTCGAGGTTTCACTACAGTCCCAAATCTGATTAAGGAAGGAGAGCCATGCTTGGTTTAATGCAGTGGTGGACACCGTAAGTTGAAATTTCCATTGTTAATGTTAATTCATTGAAAAATGTTGCATCTAATTATCATTTTACGATCTTACGAATGAGTACGTTCAAATTAAATTCGGGGACTTCAAAATAAATACGTACAAATTAAATTGTGACCTTAGAAATGAGTACGGATAAGTTAAATTCACGGACCTTGAAATGGGTACGTTCAAACCACTTGGAGGACTTAGAAATGAGTGCGTACAAATCAAGGTGAACAGGACAAGTCGAAGCCCGGAAATGCGGGAAGTCCCAGTCTTCGCGGACACGGCCGCTGCCAGCCCACCAACGTGCGAACCATGAAACCAACTTATTTAATTAGTTATTGCAGAGCAAAAACTCGCGGATGATCTTCACATGAAGGCTGGATGTACTCCAGAGCAGGAAAAGATGGGCAAAGTTCCTCAAAAGGCAGACGTAGAATTAAGTAGTCTCACAAGGGGCTCATTTGTGGCCATCACAGCCCCTGAACCAGCGCAGGCCTAACTTCAGAGGGAAGGTTCGCGAGAATCTCGTCCAAACTCACGCATTTATTTTCCATATTTTTCCAAGCTCTGAGTGTTAGATTATTTATTAAACTTAGAATGAGATAATTACGCGAAATCAATAACGCCGTTATAAAATTTTTCTTCTGTCCCATTTCTGGGTAGCGAAATTACAATAAAATTTAATATCGCCGCTTTGTTTATTGTGCTCAGGTCAAGGAATTTTCCAATTTGTCTTTCCAATAGCACACATCGATTCCAGTGGACATTTTCACGCACTTTTATACACTAATTACAGTGCTCTTACATAAATTCAACAGGATGTTCTAACGTTCATTCATCTCGTACGCTCATTGGTTATGCATTAAGGAGGATATATTCTCGCACATTGACAACAACACGCACCTCTCGCAGCGGACGGAGTCGTTCCGAGATCTCATGGTCCACCTCCTGAGCTCACGCAGCCCTCCAACGCGGCGGCCTGAAAGCGTGGGACTAAAAAATTCACTTCGACGATCGCTCCAAGAACGGCGTCGGGCGGGCCACGTGTTGGTGGTACACGTGACGCCACTGGGCACAGGAAGGAAAGTTGCCCTCACTATGCACGGAATTGAATCAAATTTCTCGAACAAATGACATTCAGCCCAGACTTGACAAGCTGGCACGCGCGCCAGCCGTACTCAGTGAGGTAAGCGCTCAACCTCGTTTTGACTAGTGTTGATACTCGCACCACTAACTCGAGACAACATCAGCGTCACTGACACACGGCAACAACAGCACCCCTGACACACGGCAACAACAGCGCCACTGACACACGGTAACAACAGCGCCACTGACACACGGTAACAACACCACCGGTGATACACGCTAACCCGAAGAGTTGTTCCTCCACTGATCTTGAGAAACCACTCTAAAAATGACGGTGACCAACGATGTTCATTTCTTAAGATGCCCTCTAATTTACTGTAACTCTGACATGAAACAATGTCATTTGCAGTATCACTGATACGGTCTGCATACTCTGACAGTCCCGTTGATTAGTTAGTAAAACGGACTCGCGAAATTTCTTCTATCTAAATTCTTAAGAGCGTGACAGAGAGACGGACGCACAGACCAACCACGCAAGCAAGCAACACCGGGCTATCATTACATAATAGGATGAACATGCTGGTGGATGAACTTGCGTCCTCCTATCTCCTGCACATCACACAAAATTCCAAATTTCCACGTCGAACAATACGTTAGCCACTTTCATAAAATAATAAATTTATTTCAGAAAACATATACAATTTGAGCGACAATGGGATGGAGACATAAAAAATTACCGCATCAGTATTTTTGGACTCTCCAGGAGTCACAACAAGAACAGAAATCTCTCACCACCCGAACAGACCGCAGAGATCAGGGATGCAGCCATCGCTGTAAACCCCGTCACAGCGTCCGGCAACAGGGATGTTTGAACCAGTTGATTTAGCAGCAGCAGCTGTGAGGCTCAGTGGTGCATCTGCAACACCAGCAATAGCAACACCAGCAATAACAACACCAGCAATAGCAACACCAGCAATAGCAACACCAGCAATAGCAACACCAGCCATAGCAACACCAGCAATAGCAACACCAGCAATAGCAACACCAGCACCCAGCCGAAGCAGCAACGCCAGCACCAGCAACATGGACTGCAACAAAAGCACCAAAATCCCCGGCGGCAGCAGCAACAGCAACACAACTACAACAGGCACCACCACCACCAGCAGCACCACCACCACAAGTGTCAACTAACGGTACCCAGGCCCGTCCGCACCGCTCGACCTGCTCTGGCCGGACACATGTACGTGCGTTTGTTCGCTCGACCTACGCGTAGTTCCTGGGCCTCCTACGTACTTACGTGCGTACGCATCACACCTCCTCGATTTCACTCGATGGTGAACATTCGTAGAGACAAGGTGGCCCAGAAGTAATTTTCCCTCTTAATTAGGATACCATGTTTTTATGGGATACTGTACGACTTGGTATCCTATTTACTCCTCAAGGCAAGGGTCCGCTACTTCAGACCAGCCTGTATTCTCGACCAGCTACCTCCAGCCTTATCAAGAACTTAGCAAGCCTTTTACACTCGAAACAGTTGCAGACAACTATGCACGAGCATTTCCATTTTATCAGAAACTAACGCACATCAACATCCTTTCTCGAAAATAAAAACAATCCTGTGCCGCCTTTGCAACTCGAAAACAACCCTGCAGAGCGGGCTGGCGTACGTCCAGTCCTGGCAGGCAGGGGTGCGAGCGTCACCGACATTCGCAACTAATTTCAAAAGCGCAAACTTTTTTGGTCGCCCACATCGCACGCTGCAGCCGCCGCGCACCTCCGCCGTCCGGGACCTGCGGTGCTCGTTGAAGCGTTCCAGCGCGTTAGTGTGTGTGTGTGTGTTCCTGGGTGTGTTTGTGTGAGTTTTTGTATGTGTGTGTTTGCCAACACCCAGCGGCTGAGCTGCGGTACGTACACACAAAAGTACACCAATGCCCATCAAAATACACAAGCAAGCACCGAAGTGCATCAGTATGCATCAAATTGCACCAGCATGCATCGAAATGCACCGGTACGCACCAAAATGCACCAGTTCGCACCAGAATGTGAGATTCATAAATTGCACCAAGAAAAAAATTTACAGCACTCGCTAGATCACTTTGAATCGTTTGAGGTAAAAGATAATTTAGAGTCCAACTCAAAATAGAGAGACGCTATGAGCTACGAAGTCCCTATCGACTAGTGACGATCGGTGACACCATTAACCCCATGAGAATTTCTGTTCCGAATCTGTTGCGCTTCAGTTAATTTACATTAGCCTCGAAATCTTAGCGTTCCGCTTGAAACTAAAGTGACGACGCTCACAACTGCATAAAACATAAACAACTATCTATGCAATACTTCGTTTATTCAAAAACAAATTGGTCCTAATAGGGTTAACAGCCTGCCCTTATCAGAGAAATGCTCTAGATCCTGTACACCTCAGAGTACGAGTAGCGTGAAGTCCCAAAAAATGCTACCATGCCATCTCCTCCAACACAGTTCATGGGATGGAACATTAGAAACAACAGAGAACTACACGTACTTTTTTGCATAAAATTAACCTTCTATATCTGAACTATCATGTACTTTAATAAAGAAGTATTCTTCGTTAAGAATCAATGAGTTGTAAAGCGTTTTGTTGCCAATGATAACGGAGAGATAAACAGAGTGCTATGTAGCAGACAGCAATCATCTCTTTGAAACTAATCAGAATTCGTCACGGAAATGCAAAGAAAAAAGCCTCTAAGTTAATGTAGATTAAAATTTACATCCGTCTTGACAGGGTTAAGTCGAAACGAATCGTCATTAACAAGAGTGAACAATTATGCGACTGCAAACATGTTAAGAGAACAACTTGCTTAGATTAGCGAGAAACGGCGTCAGAGTAAAACACTTTTCCCTAGAGCGAGACTTCCGCAACGTCACTCGACACTCTGCGCTCAAAAACCTACGTTGATGACATCAAGGGAGTCTCCATTTCCTAGCAAAAGGCTCGTGTTTTGCTAATCAAGACCCACACCCTGCAACACTCGCCAGTCATCCTGTAACAAGCAGGCCGGCGATCCCACGGCAAGTTCGAACTCAAATCAGAGTCATGCACTACATCACGCCGCCACCAGCCCAGCTTTCTACTCGAACAAGGGAACAGTGACATCAAAAGCCGCTGCAACACACAATAAGAGCGGCACTGAGCGACCGCTCTACCACTACAACCACATGGGAACCCCAAACGCAGCAACATTTGAAACATCAGCTACGGCTTAAGGTCGTCATCACAAAAATAAAAGAACACCGATAGTGCCACCACTACCACAGTGATATCGCTTAGTCAAAGTTGTAAGGGTCGAATGCAGGCAAAAAATTCTTCGAAAAAGAGGTCACGTGCGTTAGTGAGACTCACATGGAGTGCCGTTCAGTGCGTACTGCGGCGGTGGTGAGACCGACGATTTGGCCTGCGCTTCGTATGCGTACAGCAACCAGAGCACAGCTTCGGTCACTGCCTTATACACTGAGTTTTGTGAACTGGAAGTGGTCGTGAAGTTCACTCATCACAGCGTATGATTGTAATGTATACTAATCCTATAACTACACTATAGAGGGCATGATAGAGTTTTAAGAAGCGCAAATGAAAATCATATATCAAGCTCGACCCCCACCCAGCTGACACCCGCTGTCAGCTGGAACACACTCAAAGCTTGAACGAAATTTTCTGCACACTCGAGCGTTAACAGTTTTCCCGCGTTGTTCGAAAATTATTTACGTACAGTACTCGAAGAGTTATCTATTCTGTTTATAAGTGGGAAAATGCCCTGCTTAACTTACCTATGGGGACAGAACATCGGAGGCAGAGCATAATTGTTGTAACTCAGGTCCCGGAAAAAGTGCCTCGCGAATACAAGGTTCCTGTAGCAAGTTGTTACGTGATGCCTCACATCAGAACCAGGCCTAGTAGCTTACTAGAGCCAGCAAGTCATGTATCTTCTGAATTTAGTTCGCTGTGTTATGTAACAATTGATCGTAATATATCCAAGGTAAATTACGAGCGGTCAGTCGATGTTTCAAATATTCCGAATAGTATCATGAGAAACAACTCAGTATCCAATAGTTTAATTGTACTACAACACGTCTATTTTAAGCTGGCTGTGTTATCGGAACCATCGGTAACAAGCAACAAAGGAAAGATACTTCACCCGAATCATGTAGAAATTCATGCAACGAAATGATATTTGAAGACCTTGTAATTGATTACTAACAGGACACCTGAGTGCAGTGAGGAGTGTGAGGCTTGTCATTCGTTTTGTTTAATATTTAGCTGAAATTTAATGCCTTGTAATTAATTCCTAATAGAACACCTGAGTGCAGTGAAGAGTGTGGGGTCTAATATTCCAATCCTAAGTGAAGCATGCCGTGATCGCATGAAAATAAATCTTAAGGCACACCGAGATTCGAATCTGGGACCTCCTCAATAGATGGTCAGTGCACTCACCATGCGCCACATAGCCCACATCAAATTTCGTCGTGTTCTACAGTTTTACAGCAAGTACGTGTACAAAAGCCCTGTCATATGTATCATTTCGATGAGCATAAATGAGGGAAAAAATGAACTGTGGATATAAAGCAAGAACCAAAAAGAGGCATATTTCGGTAAAAAAATGAATTAGAAGCTAAGTATCGCAGAAGAAAACCAAAAGGAAGAGTCCAGAAACGATCAGTTCGGACTAAAATAAATCTAATCCCCATTCATTGTCTCATACTGCGGGTTAACAGTTTCTCTTTTTCTCCAGCTATGGTTTCAAGTCCTTCAAGTCGTGACGATTAGCCATGGTCCCAATACTCTTAAAATTAGCTATGGTCCGAAGACCAGGACGATTTTCCATGGTCTCAGGACCTGTCGAACCAGTAAAGCAAACTAAACGACAATATCGAGAGGAGGGCCGCTATTGCAGCCGCGTGAAACTTTCGCTCAAAGTCTTTTAGGGATGTAAATATAGCATCAACGGTTCGGTGCAAGTGAGAAACCCGCAGAGGGAGACTTTGCCCTCGAATTATCCTTACGGAAAATTGTAAATAAAGCTTCTTCATCTGACTCCAAAAGATCCTAGTTCGAGACGATACCCTAATATCGTCGACTACATTCGCGGGTCGAAATTACAATCCAGGTAGCTCAGGCGTAACTCGTGCAGGAACGCACACAGCAATTTGTCAGCATCTCATTCGGTAATAACGAACGAATGTGACGTCTATTTCACAGCAAATGAGCATACATTTTACCGATATTCAAAACAGAATTCGGATTACAATTTTAACATTACAGATCCTGTTCAGCCCTTATGCCCGTAACCCGAACCCAAGCAAATGGCTGAGTGGGACGAACTAATAACCCATAGGGAAAACGTATCAAGAGTAGGGCGAAAATAGCGGCACATAAAGCCTCTTTGTCAGCATCCTCTTCAGGCCGTGACAGGAAGCAGCGAGTTCACGCAAAGCGGGCGAGTCTCTTGCGAAACTCGCATAGCAGCACCGCTGCAGCTGGGTCTAGAGTGCCATCCCTCGACACCTCTCGTGACGCGTGAAGAGTGGCACCCCTGTCTCCCGTGGCACCTCTTATGTCTTATAAGAAGTGTGATCCTTGTCTCCCTGGGGATATGCTGTACCTCATGAGTGGGATCCCTGTCTCCCGTGGCCCCTATTGTGCCTCACGAAGAGTGAGATCTTTTTCACCCCTGTTTCCTAACGTACCCCCTAAAAAGTGAGACCCTTTTCACCCCAGTCGCATACTGTGCAACATGAGCTGTGTTATCCCCCGTCACTGCCTCACTCGTACGCGACTCGTACGGCCGCACAGGCACGTACGCTCAAGCAAGGACTCGCACGACCACGCACCGCATGGAGGTGCGCATGTACCATCTCACGTCTCACTCAGTCGAGCTTTTTTGCCAGAGAATATAAAATCACCTGTTTTGCCTACCTAAACATATAGATCAATTATTTTATAAATTTATCGACCGAGCGACAAAAAAGTTAGACTGGGTAATTTCCGTCGTTAGCAATAGTAATACTAGTAGTAGTAGTACTAATAGTAATACTAGTAGCAGTAGCACTAATAGTAATACTAGTAGTAGAAGTAGTACTTAAAAGTTTTCCATCGTGTCAATGACGTAGAATATGTCCCACCGTACGTCTCAATATTTAGAAAACAGCCTACGGTTCACACCACCTCAGAGATCATTTTGTTCACAATGACCTCTGTCTCCACGCACCTCGTGCCGCGTAAGGAAGCACGGCCTGAGGTGCCAACACCACACCAGCTCCGTGCCCCACCGGAAACAGCTCGGGAATCCTACCAAACTAAAACGAGTGCCTGGTTGTAGCCAGAAAAACAGAAGGCTTATGAGTGAGCCTTCCAGAGAAAATAAATTCGAGCGATGGTTACCCGTAGTAAATATTAGACATTTTTGGGCTGAAAGTGGTGACGAATGTTGGTTCATCACGCGGCTATGTATTGCCTAACAAATGAACCTCAGAGCTACTAACGGAGGTGCATGACGATAGAGAAGAAGAGCGTCGTGAAGATTCCACGCGTGTAGAAACGTATGATTGAAGAACGAAAGTGAGATAGAGAGTGTGCCTCATTCGCTGTGCGTATAAAACGCATGTACGCATTCTGCAGCCGCCCTCCACCTCTTCCCTCAATCACGCGTTCCATGACCGCCACCACGCACCCAGAGGCGCAGTCCTGCCTCGCGTGACGAGTTCGAGCGGCGGGAGTCCGACGCGCCGCAAGCACGAATTGCGTGCGATTTTTGGACTCGGATTGTAATTTCGGTCTTTGAAGGCCAGAAAAATGATCGCTTGCACTACTGCGTCTGACACTGCGTTGTTTCCTAACCCCGTACTGAGGGCACAGACACACAGCTGTACACAACACGGTTTCACACAGCATAAAATCCTAGCGCACACATATAACGCACGTGCAACACGCATACACAGCACATTCAACATACACTATACAGACTGCATAACGTGCACATGTGTAGCACACACAACACACAGCCAGAGCATGTGCCATGACGAGCACAAATGCCGTGAGTGTCGCACAACATCCGC